>JAHQIW010005626.1:0-58144 GCA_019055375.1 Parelaphostrongylus tenuis
TGAAAGGTGTCTCCGAAAAGCGCCGCACAGCACATTATGCAGAATTATGGGCTTTCAAATGATTACTGGTATTCTTATGACAAGATCCTTTCCGGAGAAAGAGGTCAATTTTCACTAGTCACCATACAACAGGCAACAACCTAAAAGTGTGTTTCACACGCGTTGCTCTTTTGTCGGGTCTTCGCGCGTTACAGCTCGTTTTTTCCGCATGACAAAACTATTTCTTTGAAGACCTAATATTTGATAGGTGCTTTGAATCTTAAGAAATTCAAAAATTTGTTTTCGTTCCAGAGTGGCTTTATTTACAGCGCTGTAGCAAACGAAAAGTTTTGTTTCATCTCCTGCATCTCTCGTAAGACAGAGCTCTTTCTTGGAATTAGAAGCAGTCACACCACACTGCGCGTTTTGACGATAACAACAATGGTTTACTTTCCCAAAAGACGGTTCTCTCCCAGTGTAGTAGGGAATATAAGACTGAGTTTATCGTACACCGCACATTGCTTGTCGTATAGTGTGTGTGCGTGGCCGTGGATTAATAAGCGATCATTGATTGCGCAGGCTGGGGTTACATGTATATTGCAACTTTGTTATCCATATATAATGCAACTTTGTTATCCATGCATAATTCAGCTTTGTTCTCGCATCTAGATTTTTCTCCACTTTGACAAAATCTCGTTGAAACATATAACTCTGATGCTCAAAAACTTTCTTTGCATATTCCTATGATTTTCGTGCATAAACTTAGAATAATAGCGGGTTTATTTGATAACATAAAATGAAAACTAAAAGCCTAAGCTCTAGAGCGGTCAAGGTTTCTTCTACAACTGCAACACAAGAAAGTGAGAAATCTCTACAAAGCGGAAACGCTTCCCAGATAAATAACAAAATTTGCACGATAACGTGCGGCGCGTGTGAAACATAATTTCATTTTGGATACTACCGCGCTGTAGAGACGCCTCTGGAAAAAAAATCATGTAAAGTAGTCCCCGAGATTACTCAAATTTTTCAAATTTTTCAAATTTTTCAAAATCAGATCAAATTTAAACGAAGATTTAGGCTATCGTTGATTGGTGACCCCAGATCACTATTTTGATAGCCTTAATAAAATTTGTCTATGAAGGTTAGATGACTCTATTTTCAGGGAGAACGAGAAAGGTTCGATGAAATTCGGAGTCATTGTGGTGTGGCCGTCTCCTTTGTCTAAGGCTGTTGCTGCTACGTCGCAGACAAAACGTTTGCTTACGCAGGAGACCTGGGAGATCTGCTAATCGTCTGAAAGAAGCGATGGTTCACCCACTAAAATTGATTTGAAAATGGAAGGAGAACGTAATAAGAAAATATTGCTGAGTGAAAACAACACAGCTAAAAAGAACTCAAAAAGGTTACGGAAAATTTCACTAAGTGAGCTGTAAAGATGTTTGAATATGTTGCGCCTCAGCGTCATTGTGTCTTGGTTAAACTCAAGAACTGCTTCATTGGAATTTTCTTACTACCATATCTAAAATTTATAACTTATTTATTGATTCGTGTGTAATAGTGTGCTTAGTGTATACCAAACTAATCTTACTGTACCGTTATTATCGCGCAGTATGTGGCACTTATTCCTCATATCACTTCACCACTTTATAGCAGAAACCATACTTTTATTTCAGTATAAATTCTTAACCATGCCTTTATCTTCGTTTATTGGTTGCGTTGTTGTCTCATCGTTCACAGTCTAAACATTCTTGATGTTGTCGTGCTGCTTTTGTTGCTCTAAGTTATATAAAGGCTCAGTTACACAGGTATTTTTGAGATTCAACTGTGCCAACAACGAAAAGTTTCGCGTGTCGAGATCGTACGAAGTTGAGCAATCAACACTGAGCTAGCGATCATTTCCAGAGATGTCCTCAGTGTACAGGATAGAAATAAGATCGGGATGGTACTAACGGCTCAAGCCTCGGCTTAGGTGTGGTGCTCTGGGTGCAGACTTACTGGTCTCAATAAGATTCATGAGATTCAACACATTTCTACAACAAGAAACAATCTCATTTATACCATTTGCTTAAAATTTTAGTTCTTGAAGACGGCACACAAGTAGCTTCATTGTGGCTTAGGAAGAACAGTGTCAAAACGGGCTTTGATAGTGCAAGAGTTGAGCAGGCTACCGCGGATAGGGTGAAATGTGAGTCCGTATCCCAGCTGACACAAAAGTTTTTGCGCACCACTCTAAATCATTAAGTATTTATATAGTTTTTCATGTTCCACAGTCGCGGTAAAGTCTTTTGTTTATTAGAAAAGCCAATTCATAATGTCGCTCGTAAGAATATTTAGAAAATGCACAAATTCTCGCAATAAATGTCGGAATCTGTTCAACAGCGAAGTTTTCAAAAGAGAGCTTACTAGCCATGCTCTAAAAGTTCTCCTTTACAATGTGTAAAATATTACCTCAAGCTCTGCTATGGCTGACGCCACCGCTTTCCTTCGTTGTAACATTTGTTGATTTCTCTTACCCCTGAATATCTTTGTTAGCGTTACATGTGGATTCATTTCGATTATTCGGGACAAATGACTAATCGACCTGATTCCCTGGACAACATTGTTTATAGGTGTGTTAGTAATTTTCGAAAGCATAAATGTCTACATGGCCGTTTTTGAAAAGGCTATTTCACAACACTGTAGCATAAGAAATAAAATTATGTTTCAAATCCGCCGCGCACCGCCATTTTTAGCACGCTTATAACTCTTTTAACGCACGAAAGCATATCAACGTCTAGAAAAAATCTCCTAGTATCTGAGTTAATCATTTTACTTGAAGTTTCTTCCAAAGCAGAGAAAAACTTTCTATTTGAATAACAAGCTGCACCTCACATGTCTAAACCATTGATGCATCGACCAATTGCCCCACCCTCAGCATCTATATTAGTTGGTAAACAAGTTCTCCGGATATGTGATATTCAATCTTATTTTTCTTGCTACACTACAGTAAGATGCTCTTTTCAGAAATAAGGGCAGCGCTGGAATCATCAAAACCTATGCCACCGAATCATTGCTAACAGTCTAGATAAAGAGCTCTGTCCCATGAGGTTTGAAACATAGATATTTTCTTTCCCCTACAACTAAATCTAAAGAACTTTTTCAAAGGCAGGCACATTTTTGAGTTCCTCGAGACTCGTGCTGTCGAAAAAGTACTAAATTTTAAGAAAAGAGTTTTATCCAGCGAGATACCAGTCGATTAAGAAAGCAAAGCGTGTAGTGGAGTGAAACTCAATTTTATTTTGGATTTTACAGCTTTATAAAAGGATGTCTCAAAAAACCCGCCGTATACTGCGCTAGCCAAAGATTCAGAATTTCGATTGATTAATAACACTCATATGAAAAATCTTTGCCCAGCAAATGAGCTCGAATATTGTTTGTCGCCGGATAGCCATAACGAACCACATTTCTAATCTGCTCGATCAACGAAAATCGGAAAAAAAAACATATTTTGTTAGGACTTGTACTAATAATATACATATTGTAGTTCAGATGTTGCGCTCAAAGCTAACTTTAATTATCGTTAGACCTCAACTATATCAGTCTTGTCGCATATGATCAGTGTCGTTTGCACACATGATTGACCTCCAAAAGATATTTATTTTAACTTCAGCTTTGAGTGTTTTTTTTTTGAGACCACGCTCAAGATTCAATATAACTCGTAATTTTTATTTGACCCAACAAGTCATGTGGTCTGCTAAATGGGCTGACTTGTACAGCCCGATGCTTATAGAGCCCCTCTTAAGAAACCACTCGAAACTAAAGGTATGGTATATTTCAACTTCAAAAAAGCTTTATTTCACTGAAAGGCTATGCATGAAATTTTGTTTTTTACCGAAAGATTTCTTCTTGAACGAAGCTTTTCCTTCAGAATATTTGGAACCAATCGATGGATCAAATCTTAAGAATTCCAATGATTTATTTGATTTTTATAGAGGACCTGGTATTACGCTGTAACAGCCAAAAAATAATTGAGTTCCGCAAAAATGGATCACATCAACTAATCTATCTTCACTTCGATCCATGGAGAAAAATGCATTTTTCATCGTTCCTGATGTTTAAATAATCATCCGATAGCTTAAATCAAAAGAGTTTGAGTGGTGTATTTTACTTTAAAAAAGTCCTTGATATTACGCTGAAAAAGCAAAAATAAAATTTTTTTCCTCATTAGAAGATTTTCCGTTGACAAGGGCCTTTCTGATAGTTTCAGCTACAAAGCAATAGATTGAATCTCAAACATTCCAATACTTTTTTTAGTTTGTTGAGCAAGTTTCTTAGTGTTTCATGAAAATCAAAAGAAAGTAGGATTTCTTACTCGATACTTCTTTTTCCAGTTTTGCAAAACCCAGTCCTCTTTCTTCTGTTGCGGCCTGATGCGAAATTGATTTTAGAAACCAAATAGATCATTGAAATCCCTAAGATTAGTCTTCCGATTGATTACTAAAACTCCTATGAAAAAGCACTGACCAGCGAGAAATTCGTGAACAAGGAATATAAAAATTTTTTGCCCTTCCAGAGCAATAGAAACGCCTTTTCAAAGATAAAATATATCACCAAAATTCTTATAGTATAAACTATTGAATGGCTACTTGAGCATTGAAAACGACCAAAAAATACGTTTCTTCCAAAGTAGCGTAGTGAGCAGCGGATAAAAAAAGTGATCCAGTTTTGCAAAACCAATCTTCTTTTGGTTGTTACAGCGTAATGCGTAGTCATTTTCAAATACTAAATGAGTTTTTGGGATCCTTAAAACTAGATCTAGCGGTTGATTGCTAGAACTCAAAAGAAAAGGCTCTGACCAGCAAGAAATCTTCAATGAGGAACAAAAATTTATCATTGCTTTCAGAGCAATAACAAGGCCTTTTTGAAGACGATTACACCGATCTAATCTTTTTAAATCTAAGCTGAAGAATGATTACTTATTCTTCGAAAACAAGAGCAAAAGAAGCTTTTTCTGAAGGGTGGAAACGGAGATCAGATAACGGAAAAGTACCGAATTAGTTAGACATCTTCCATAGACTTTTCGTGAAGAAATCGAGCAATCGTTTCGGTGGGCTCGACTGTTATGCAATTGGCATCTTGAAAAATTCAATCGGATTTTTGTCTCCGTACATCGCTTGCCGCTGAAACGTAACATGCCTTCAGTTCACAAAATCGTTCACAGTAAGGGTTGTAGAGCAAACGGTCTCTCCAATTTTCAATCGTTGGCAGATCCGAACACCCAATTCGCCACCAAATTCTCGCAACGCGGGATACTCCTCTCTTCTTAATGTATAGCGTTTGAGTGATCTTTCTTCATTCCAATCGACTGTGTTCAAGCCGCGGTCAGAAAATTCAGTATGCTGTGATAGATTGTGTCAAGCGTTTTAGGGGTCTGGTACGCTGGTGGCTTATGTACGTTTTGTCGTTCTCCCACGCCTCATTAGACCCATTTGCCTTTAGACTCTCCTCTGATAGCAACGGTCTGGCAGATGAATCAGTTCAGATGAAATAAAATAACACTCAATGTTGCGGTCTAGACTTTACCATAGTTTCGGATAGTGCAAGGCATATAACGAAAACTTTCCAGTCAACTGTTTTTGAACCTCGCCTAATAATTCACATAGTCTGAATTTTTGAGCGAGGTCTCATACACAGTTGATTGGAAGATATTTGTTATATGCTTCGGGTCCTCCTTCCTGCTCACACAGCCGTCAAATTTTGACGCATATGCTAATTCTGTCTTTCAACCTGCTCAAAACTTGTCTACAGTGTTGTGAAATGGCCTTTTCAAAAACGGCCATGTAGCGCTTCAACCGGACATTTATGCTTTCGAAAGATTACTAACACTCCTATAAAAATTATGTCCAGGGAATCAGGTCGATTAGTCATTTGTCTCGAATAATCGAAATGAATCCACACGCAAACTAACAAAGATATTCAGGGGTAAGAGAAATCAACAAATGTTACAACGAAGGAAAACGGTGGCCTCAGTCATAGCAGGGCTTGAGGTAATATTTTACACATGGTAAAGGAGAACTTTGGAGCATGGCTGGTAAGCTCTCTTTCGAAAACTTCGCTGTGGAACAGAGTCCGACATTTTCCTCGAGAATTTGTGCATTTTCTAGACATTCTTACGAGCGACATTATGAATGGGCCTTTCTAATAACTAAAAGACTTCACCAGGACTGTGGAACATGAAAAATTATATAAATACTTAATGATGTAGAGTGGTGCGCAAAAACTTTTGCGTCAGCTGGGATTCGGACTCACATTTCACCCTATCCGCGGGAGCCTGCTCAACTCCTGCATTACCGAAGCCCGTTTTGACACTATTCTTCTTACGCCTTAACGGGGTTACCTGTGTGCAGTCTCCGAAAACCAGAATTTTGAGCAAGTGGTACGAATGGGATCGTTTCTTGTTTTAGAAATGTGTTGAATCTCATGAACCTTATTGAGACCAGGAGGCCTGTACCCAAAGCACCAGACCTGTTCTGAGGCCTAAGCTTTAGTCCCATCCTTATCTTATTTCTATCCTGTACACTGAGGACATCTCTGGAAATGATCGCTAGCTCAGTGTTGATTGCTCAACTTCGTACGATCTCGACACGCGGAGCTTTTCGTTGTTGGCGCAGAGTGAATCTTAAAAATACTTGTGTAAGCGAGCCTTTATATAACTTCATGCAAAAAAAAGCAACACGACGACATCAAGAATGTGTAGACTATGAACGATGAGACAACAACGCAACCAATAAGCGAAGATAGAAGCATGAGTACGAAACTACATTAAAATAAAAGTGTAGTTTCTGCTATAAAGTGGTGAAGTGATATGAGGGATAAGTGCCACATACTGTGCGACAATAACGGTACAGTAAGATTAATTTGGTATACACTAAGCACACTATTACACATGAATCAATAAATAAGTTATAAATTTTAGACATCGTAATAAGAAAATTCTAATGAAATAGTTCTTAAGTTTAATCAAGGTACAATGACACTGTGATGCAACATATTCAAACATCTTTACAGTTCACCTAGTGAAATTTTCCGTGACCTTTTTGAGTTCCTTTCTGACTGTGCTGTTTTCATTCAGCAATGTTTTCTTATTACGTTCTCCCTCCTTTTCCGTATTAAATTTCGCGGGTGAGCTATCGCTTCTTTCAAACGATTAGCAAATCTCCCAGATCTCCTGCGTAAGCAAACGTTTTGTGTGCGACGTAGCAGCAACAGCCTCAGACAAAGGAGACGGCCATACCACAATGACTCCGGATTTTCATCGAACCTTTCTCGTTTTCCCTGAAAATAGAATGATCAATCTTTTTCAGACAACTTTTATTGAGGCCATTAAAATAGTGATCTGGGGTCAGCACTCAACGAAAGTCCAAATCTTCGTTTGAATTTGATCTGATTTTGAAAAATTTGAAAAATTTTAGTAATCTCTGGGACCACTTTACATGATTTTTTTTAAAGGAGTCTTTACAGCGCGGTAGCATTCAAAAAGAAATTATATTTCACACGCGCCGCACGTTATCGTGCAAATTTCTGTTATTTATCGGAGAAGCGTTTCCGCTTTGTAGGGATTTCCAACTTTCTTGTGTTGCAGTTGCAAAAGAAACCTCCACCGCTCTAGGTCTTAGGCTTTAGTTTTCATTTTATATTATCAAATAAACCCGCTATTAAGTCTAAGCTTATGCACGAACTCATAAGAATATGCAAAGAAAGTTTTCGAGTATCAGAGTTATATGTTTCAGCGAGATTTTGTCAAAGGGGAGAAGAATCTAGATTCGATAACAAAGCTGAATTATGCATGGATAACAAAGTTGCATTATACATGTAACTCCCGCCTGCGCAATCAATGATCGCCCATTGATCCACGGCCACGCACACACACTATGCGACAAGCACTGTGCGGTGTACATAAAACTCAATCTTATTTTCCCTACTAAACTGGGAGAGAACCGTTTCTTGAGAAAATAAACCATTGTTGTTATCGACAAAACGCGCGGTGTGGTATGTCTACTTATAATTCCTAGAAAGAGCTGTCTTACGAGAAATGCAGGAGATGAAACAAAACACTATAGCGCTGTAAATAAAGCCACTCTGAAATGAAAACAATTTTCTAAATTTCTTGGGATTCAAAGCACCGATTAAATATTAGATCTTCAAGGAAATAGTTCTGCCATGCGAAAAAACGAGCTGTAACGCGCGAAGACGCGACAAAGCAACGCTTGTGAAACACACTTTTAGGTTGTTGTCTGCTGCATGGCCTCTTTCTGTCGACCTCTTTCTCAGGAGAAGATCTTGTCATAAAAATACCAGTAATCATTTGAAAGCCTAAAATTCTGCATACTGCGCTATGTGGCGCTTTTCGGAGACACCTTTCTAACGCCACAAGTCCAGCAAGCTCAGTTGTGGCCTCAAAAGACAAGTCTACTCGACTAGGATGGGCACCGTATACACATTCATGCAAAACTGATAGATCTTCTGTAGAGTGGATCTCGCAGTGACTTCTTCGTAGCGTACACATACAATGCCATGGAGCTGTTGATAATGACAGAAGTACTATTAGCCTTTTTACCTACGAATAAACGATACCGTGTGATCACATATAACTTACGCAAAAAAAAACGACTAATCTTTCTATACCAACGTAATGAAAAAGAACTTTGCCTCCGTAACACTAAATCGCGCAGAGGAACGAACTTTCTCTGTCAGTGATTACAATAGATTGACGCTGCTCAAACCAACATCTTGCAAAGCAACATATTTCTACAGGTATTACATGTCGCAAGACTTTCAAGACTTTCAACGGCTCAGCACCTATGATAAACACTATGAGGTATTCCTCTTATATGAACAAGAAGAACACTATTAAGAAATAGTATGTCAAATTTCTCAGCGATATGGGAGAGCTTATTATTTATAATTGTCGAGCACTGCTTACTGCTAACATATTCTGTACGTACTTGCATTGTACGCCCTTTTCATAGCCGTATTTGGATGGATTACTTAAGTGTCAAATTTACCAAAAGAGAGCGCTAGGCTAATAAAGTTTGGAAAGACATAGTTATAGATGAAACATCAACCTGACGTACCATAGAAATACCTTTATTGTCTTCAGGCTCTCTGTAACTTGAAAAGTCATTGTGCTGGAAATGTACGCGAACTCTCCCGGAGTATCACAGTCCTGAGCATCCCAAAACACCTGCACAGGAGACAATTCTTCTCCTTGCGACAGATCGCTATAAAAAAATGGCGCACTCATTACTCTTATGCACCATCACAAGAAGCAAAATCTATGGTACATTTGTAATATGAGGCCTTTGGATGCAATCTATTTGAAGAGATTGTGAAGTTAAGCACAATGAAAGCTTTGAGATTTAGTTTCAAAGTTTTAGAGCAGATGTTTGCTGGATATTTTATCTTTGAAAAGTGTGCTGCACAATAAAAACACAAGATTGACACGAAGATAGCACGTTAAATGGCAAATCGTGTCATTTGAGACATGTAATCTGGTTAGTTACCAGGCACATATACATTAAAAATTGTGCTTAGTGGAAATCACTCTTAATTGAACGCTGTGAGCAAAAAAACTTATAATTAACAGAAACTAACAGCGACAAACTTTTGCGCCTCTAGAAGTCAGCTCGAGAGAGGATTATATATGAATTCCTCGGAGGCGCCGCGTATCACAGGTAGTGTGTACTCGGTCGCAACTACCAAATCTTGATTCTGGCCTGAGTATAGAAGGTACAAATTGTTTGCACAATTCATGTGAATATGTACAGTGGCCACGGACCTCCCTCTTTGAGGGATCCTGCCCGGTTAGTCGCGAGGGCAGGTGGCGCGTCCCCCGGTGGTGGATAGGGAATAAAACGCGAACCAAAAGCGACCGTGTGCTTCCCAGAGAAGCAGGTGGATTCAGGGGACGAGCTCCCTGCTTCTGCAGCGCCGACTTGACAAAAACTCTATTTCTACGAGTCAAGTCGGCCAAAAGCCTGCAATCAAGCGGCTGGGAAGTACATGGGAGGCGGTTAGGAGTCGCCTCCAACAAATAAGCTCTTCCGCTTCTCTGAGAAAGACTGGCAAGCTACTCGTGAGTACCCAGCCCCACGTTTAGAGCCTAGCAAGCTATACGTTGGGTATCAAATTGCCAAAAACAGTAACAAATATGGGCCTCATTCCCCTGACACCTCGAAAGAGTCCCTGGTACGGCAGAGCCAGATAGGACGAGTACGGAGAGGCTGCTAATATCTCAGGGCCGAACTAGGCTGCCAAGATCGAAAAGGACTAAAATGACGATCTGTACCAACAACGCAAGAACCCTTGCTCACCAATCCGCTGTAGAAGATCTATTGATTCAAGCAAGAAGAATAAGGTACGACGTCATTGGCCTGGCTGAGACGAGAAGGCGCCATCCTTTTCACGCTGTTTATGACACTGGACAAGAACTGTTCCTTGGTACATGTGATCGCAGAGATGTCGGCGGCGTTGGCGTCCTCGTCAAATCAAATTTGACCGTCAGCATTGATTTGTTTGCACAACTAACAACCCGTATCGGACGATTACGGTTGAAACGATGTTCTATGCCGGCTTGACCTCTTCGTTGCTTATGCACCAACATCAAGCTATGACGAAGACGAAGTCGAAGCGTTCTATATGGACCTCGAAAAATTCTTCAGAGAAGATCATACATTCTTCAAGGTCACTGTCGGAGATTTTAAAGCAAAAATTGACCTAGAAGAACGTCTGAAGAACGTCACATAGGGATCCACGGACTAGAATGGAATGAACAGGGTGAGAGGCTATCTGAGTTTATCATGACGACCCAAACCATCCATGGTAACTCGCAATTTCAAAAGCCTCTTTCTCAGCGATGGACGTGGGAGTCTCCCAATGGAGAGTACCATAGCGAAATAGACCACATCTTAGTAAATCGAAGGTTTTGCCTGACCGATGTCGCTGTTGTTCCTAAGTTCTACACGGGATCAGACCATCGCCTCCTTCGCGCAACGTTCCGTTTTCGAGGAGAGGAGAGAAAGCCGCTAAATTCAAACAACGAAGTCCAGAACTACCATAAACTGGGATGTATTCAAATCATTAGTCGGCTCTTGGGAAGATACCGTTGTCGACAACATCGACGAAGAATACGATCGACTCGTTGAATATCTTCACGTTAGCGCTATGAAAGCCGAGAGTCTCTAAGGTCACGAAGAGACGCTTGTCTCCGCAGACACTCGAGCTGATACGTCAACGTGGAATCGCACGAGCTACAGGCAACCGAAACCTTACCTCCGAACTTGCGAAACGCTGCAGAGAAGCGATAAAAGAAGACCTCAAAGAGAGAAGAGCCGCAGTTATGGCAGAAGCTGCAGAAGCTGGGAAGAGCATTCGCAAAGCTCAGCGAGGCTTCGCCAACTATAAGACCAAGATGATTGCACTCCGATACCCTGACGGGACACTTACAGCTTCGAGAAGGGCTATGGAGAAAATCATCCACCAATACTACTCGGATCTCTTCGCTAGCCATGTCCTCTTACCGTCATATAAATTGAAAGAGGACGAATATGTCGTTCCACCGGTCCTCCCTTCCGAAATCCGACATGCTATATCGTCGGTGAAGAACAGAACAACACCCGGTCCAGACAGGATTAGACCAGAACATCTGAAGAATCTGCCGCCAGTTCTCATCAACACCCTGGCTCGGCTCTTCACTCGCTACCTGTCAGAATGCAAGGTCCCTATTCAATGGAAAACCAGCAAGACCGTATTGTTGTTCAAAAAGGGAGACCTTCACGACATAGGCAATTATCGCCCAATCTGCTTGCTGTCCGTTGTCTATAAACTCTTTACTCGAGTCATCCTAAACAGGATTGACAGAACACTGGACGAAGGACAGCCATGCGAACAAGCAGGGTTCCGAAAAGGATTTAGTACCATGAACCACATCCACACGATTACAAGACTCATTGAAGTTTCACGAGAGTACAAACAACCACTCTGTCTCACTTTCATCGATCTGGAAAAAGCCTTTGATTCAGTGGAAACAGAAGCGGTTATAGAGGCTCTGGATAGCCAGGGCGTCCCTACTCGTACATAATGATCCTTCGTGAGCTTTACAAAGATTTCACGACCAAAATATCTCCATTCTACAACAATATCACCATTGACGTAAGAAGAGGGGTCCGACAGGGCGATACAATTTCGCCAAAGCTATTCACTGCCACCCTACAAAACGTCATGCGAAAAAAGATTGGCCTTCAACTGAATCTAATGAAAACAATGTTCATGAGGAACGGATGGGTTTCTAACGCCCCATTCACGCTCAACGGAACGACAATCTCCGAATGCTCTAGTTACATCTATCTAGATCGTGAAATCAACATGATGAAAGACCTAGCTCCAGAGTTAAGCAGGAGGAAACGAGCGGCTTGGGGAACGTTTAAGAGCATCGAAGATGTAGTGAAGAGGACAAAGAACATCCGTACTGCGTGCTCACCTTTTCGACTCGACAATTATCCCTGCAATGACGTATGCAGCAAAAACCTGGTCGCTAGGTAAGTAAGATGAAAGATCACTTGGCGTTATTGAACGCGCAGTCGAAACGTCGATGCTAGAAGTATCCGGGATCTCGCAAATGAGAGAAAGGATCCAAGTTCCGACCTACGTCAACGATCGTAAATCAGAGACGCCGTTCTACACGCCAGGATATCGAGAATAAGGTGGGCCGGACACGTGGTGCGCTTCAACGCGACCAATGGACGAGTGCCGTTACCGAGTCAATTCCTCGTGACGTCAAGCGCTCTAAAGGAAGACCATCGACACGTTGGTCCGATTTCTTCACGGAAGCGATAGAAAAAGATATGATGCTCAGCGAATCCCTAGAGCAACGAGGACCCACTGGGCTACTCCTGCACACGATAGGGAAGAATGGAAGAGTTGCTGGTACCCGCTTGAGTCACTCGACGACCAACGGGACGACAGGTGAAACAGGTGATATTTATATATACATATACGTATTTGAACATATGTACATATACATATATACATGTGTACGTATATGTAAATACATATATATTGCATAGTTTGTCTATTAAGTATCTTCTCTCATCATCTATACTATATCTTAGTTTCAAATGCCAGTGGTGGTAGAGAATTACCACTTGAAACAGCTAGTGCATGGTTTTGTGGGTTAATAATTTCATCACATTACAGTTCTGCTTTGAGAATTACTCTACAGATTTATTTTACAGAGTAGAAAACGTCGCGATACCAAGTATACGAGGAAACCGAAGCGATAGAGCTGCTAAATATGGCTAAACAAAAATATGAAAAAATCACAGCTCATGATAAATGTATATCAAGAACACAGTTGTTGTGAATAAATCTCAACTGATATATTTTCGAGAACTGAAAAAAAAGCCTCTCCGCATTTAAGCGTGCCAGATGACACAATTTAATCATGAAAAATATTTCTACCAGCTTTTTGAAATTTAGCATACCTTGTATGCTTCGATATTTTCGTGCTTGCTTGTTCTTATCCAACTTGTGATGCTTATGGACTTTTTTATGTTGATCTTTGCTGTCTTTTACCGACACTCTCATCAGTAGGGCGGATCCTTGTCCTCAGTTTAGATTTTACTTCATGTCTTCTCTTTTCTTCTCTAAATCATGTCTGGGAGATGTGTGATCTGTTTGGATGTGATTGTGCTCACGATGTCTATGACGATTATTCTAAAAATCTAAAACTTAAGTGTATACCTAAGAGAACTGTGGTAAGCAAAAACACGGCCTCAGGCGGAAATCGAACCCACGTTTCATCCATGGCGGGTTTGCCTCCGATATTGATGAAACGCGGGTTCGATTCCCGCCTGAGGCCGTCTTTTTGCTCACCACTCAATTCTCTTAGGTACATTAGAAACGTCACAACACTGCGAAAAATGCAGTAAAAAAGTAGAAACTTCGAGTGAAAACTTAAGTGATATTCAAAATTTCTCAGACGTAGACAACACTTAATGACAGTAGGAATAACAGAGGACCCTTGCGCAATATTCGCAATATTTCTCAACCAATTCCATTAGTTCTTGAGGCACAAACTTAGAAGATAAATAAGACTGTGTTGGAATAAGCATGAATAGATTAGCATATAACACGAAATAAGTTATGGTAGCTGTCCCCTCCATAAGGATGTGGTTTTTGCGTTGAAAAGTGTGAGGTTTTAGGAAGCCTCGGCGAAAATTTTACTGTGAATAATTTTTTCGGAGCCTCTTCAGATTTTGTCTTTTGTGACGATGAAACCTCCTTCAGTGACGACATAAATCAAAACTTCATCACAGGCTATCAGATCATAATTGGGACGCGCGCCGCTAGCCGCTTTCGTCGCTGCCCGTATCGCTCACCTATATCACCTGTTTCGCCTGTCGTCCCGTTCATTGACGAGTAGCTCGGGCGAGTACCAGCAACACTTCCATTTTTTCACCTCGCGTGCAAGGGTACTCCACTGGGTCCTCCTCGCTCTAGGGAATCGCTAAGCATCATGTCCTTTTTCTATGCCTTCATCATATCCTCGCCAAGAAATTGAGCCATCGGGCCGATGGTCTTCCGGTGGAGCCCCATTTATCCCGAGGAATCCAATCGGTAAAGGCTCTGATCCATCGGTTGTCGTTGAAGCGCATCACATCCCAGCCCACCTTATTTTCTATATGCTGGCGTGCACAACGGCATCTCTGATCTTCGATCGTTGACATAAGTCGGAACTTCGGATACGTTTTCAGATTTGCGAGCAACGTGATACTTATAGCATCGACCTTTCAACTGTCCGTTCAATAACTCCAAGTGATCTTTCATCCCGCTTACTTAGCGACCAAGTTTCTGCTTTTTTTTTTTGTTATCCGGGAACAAATGAAAAGCCGATCTCGTCCACTTAACAAGAAGTCTTCATAGGCTTAGGCTCAAACCACCACCATGAACGACAACTGCGAAAGCGATAAACATATGTAAGTGAACTCAGACCTGAGCGCAAGTCCTATTCTGAGCTATGGCTTAAGCCCTAGCCAAAGTATGTGCTTAACTCAAAGTATTGAACTGGGGATGTCTTAAGGAATGATCACTAGCATAACGTATAATTCTCGACTTTGCGCAATCTTGATATGTGGAATGTTTCGTTATAGGCACAAAATGAGTCTCAAACCTGTGCAAAAGAACCTTTATATAACAACTTTAACCATCAAGAGCAACATGACGATAACAGGAAAAGTGTAGACTATCAACGATGAGACGATAACGGAACCAGTAAGTAAAGATAAAATCATGAGAAGGAAACTGCATTGAAACAAGAGTTATAGGCCTGCAATAAACCGATGAATAATTAAAGAACAAGTACCATATACTGTAGAACAAAAACGGTGCATGAGATTGATATGATAAACACAAGGCAACCTGTTACACACAAAACAAATCCAAGCAAGAAAAAACAAAAGAATTGATGATCCTAGATGTGGTAGTAAAGAAATTCCAATCATGCATTTGTTAATTGCAACAAAGACAAATCCACTATAATATGATCTGAATAAATTTAAATATCTCAACGTCCTACTTTGTTTCTTGTGCACCCACTTCATATGCTTTCTTGATTGATTTAGTAGTAGATGCAAATGAAATGAAACTGGAAGTGAAGAAACGAAGTTACTTTGCACAGGACTAATTAGGCGTTGAACACATCAAAAATTCGTGATTAATCATTAGCTAAACTGTGATTTGATGTTTTGTACAAGTGCAATCACCGCTTCACATCTCGAAGCTACATCATTCATTCATTTGGCTTGCTTCCTCACTATCGTAGTTTGTTCCTCCGTCATTTGCTGGTTCTTTTTTGGTTGCTTATTCAATAATCCTTCCCGTGATTCTTGTGTGTGGGCGTCTCGCTCGAGAATTGTCACTTGGACATTTGTATGCTTTCTTGCTGTTAAGGAAAGAATACGGGTATGTTTACAACGTTTTCAAGAACATTGATAGGGGAAACTTGTAACAATACACAACATCGCGATTACAAAGCACTGGCATTGAATTTCGTTTCTTCAAATATTCTGTTTTATAGAAAAAAGTACCTGAATTCTCTTTGGCAACGTTAGAACGTAAATGGTCTGCCCTTGTGAGCTTCCTCATGGCGACGTAGAGGTTGCTTAGACCTACACCGTCTGTAGTTTTCCGAGCACTTGAAAATGGACCTAAATGGCAATATACGATAAAATCGTCTTAAACTAATCTAAACAAGCAAATTAGCAAAAATTATGGTTATATATGACAAATTTCGTCATAGCCAATATGTTTTTTCCATGGTATTGCAGTATGGTCTCTTCTTTAGTGAAACTCTTTCGCAAAAAAAAGAAACAGATTAGTTTTAAATGAGGCTACGAGAACTCTGATTCAATAAAATACTTGCTAAGTTCAATCAGACAAAAAGAACTATAAAGATGTTAGGGTAATAGACTCTAACCTGCATAATATAAAAAATAATTTCTCTTTGTTAGCCGTTTACCTTTTCAACTCCCATTTACGCTTTAGCTCTCTCTGCATCTCGTTCATCATTCTTGAACGCTTCTCCCTTATTCCGTGGTACTTCAATGCCTACTTAGAAATCTCATTCCTTTTTTTACAAATGCAGACAAGATTTTCGTGGTCTCAGTTTCAGTGAAAAAGGGTCATAGAAGCAAAAGAAATCCACTCAGGTGTCATAAACTTCCAAGAATTTTCACTCCCGTAAAATGCACGATGCAATGATTTGGTCCTTTCCTGCTATCGGGTTTTCGAAGGGACCCTGCTAGGCAAAGATTTCCTTTAGACTTTTGTTAGTCAATCAAAAGCTTAATTCTCGTGGAATCCAAAAACATATTTGGTCTTCCTGCAGCGTGGATGATTTTGAGAAATTATGTTTCACACACACCGTGCTCTTCCATTATTATCGTCACCACATTTCGTTGAACAAACCTCTTCCACTGAACTATTACTAACCACGATAAAGCGTATATTTCGGAAATTTCAAAAGTATACTTGTTTCTTAGAGAAACCTTACAGCGCTGCAGCGGAGAAAATAAACTCATGTTTCACAAGCGTCGCTCAATGTCGCTTATATTCACGGGACACAGCTTCTCCCTTGATTTGTTGACAGCCACTTGATAGCAAAAATCTCAAAAACTTCACACTTGTTTGTGTTGGAATTTCTTCAGCTTCGTGTTATATTCAGCATCAAAAGATTTGCTCTCCCACATATCTTACTCCTTTTGGATCTCGCAGCGACTTTTCCGTAGCGTACATATATAGTGTCACGAAGTCGTTGCTGATGGCAGTGGTATTAGCTTTTTTCCTTACGATTATACAAAGCCGTGTGATCCCGTATAACTCATCAGAAATTATTTATCTTCGCATACTTACATTTTGAAAAAAAGAGATTTGCTTCCGTGACACTGAATTGCACAGAATGAGCTTTCCCTGCCAACAATCAGATTTATATTGATGGGGCTAGAACTAACAATATTCAAAGAAACATATTTCTACAGGTAATAGTTGTCGCAAGACTTTGAACGGCACGGTACTTACGGAAACACTGTCAGCTTTTCCAATTCATAGGTACAAGAAGAACAATCACAAGAGGCGGCACGTGGTTTTTCTCAACGATGTGAGAGAATTCATTACGAATTGTCGAGCACTGCATACTGCTCACACATTCTGTACTCACTTAAGTCCCACATACTTCTCACATCCGTATTTAGATGGATTATTGAACTGATAAGCTTATTAAAAAAGCGCTAATAAAGTTTGAAAGAACAAAATTAATAATAAAAGACCGACTTTACATACTATAAAGATAATTTCAGCATCTCGAGGTCCTCTGTGACTTAGAAGGTCATTGTGGATTTCTCCTGGAAGATCACAGGTATTGCTAGTGCAGTACTGTTCACCTTTTCAAGCGAAGGCATACTGCTCAACTTAAGACTGACAGAACTACGGAAAATACATACGATATAGGTAGCGTAGGCCAGTAATAAGATGAACGAATCTTCTTCCAGATCCAAGCGGAGTAAATGATTCTACTCATCGCCGTGTTGTGCAAGCGAGAGATCTCTGCTCGCTTTTCTTGGATCGTTATACTGCAATAATTCAAATGGTGTGTTTGCAAAAACGAGGAAAAAAAGGCACAGTACTGAATAATGTCTTGTTGTGAGATTTTTTGCATGATAAAAAGCAAACCTACATGATTTCCGACTGATTTGCAGATGTCGCAAGGATACTTTGTACATTGTGTAGCTTGCTGGCGCAATGACCAACTATCTGTCGCCTCTTACGTTGAATCGCTGGACCTGTACACACACTAATCGCATTGTAAAGATTAAAAAGCATTATTCAATCAGTAACAACAAATCGGCATGACGCAATGAATAGTAGCGCTCTGAAACATACACGTGATTGATGAGTTGATTGTTTGCTCCCAAGTATAAAGTTTATCGAGCCTTCCATTCCACTGCGGTTATTGAAGTGATATTAGATTTGTCTGCAAGGACAGCAGCACCAATTTTATACATCGGTAGGCCAACATGAACCATTTGTCAAGGTCACATATTCGTTCAGTGACATCAAAAGATGCTCGATTAGGTCGATAGCACTGTACATCTCTCGGGGATTGATCAACACAAAGAGCTTTCTTTTTTTGACAACGAGGCAGCTATGAAGTAAGCTATGTCGTCCTGGTATGTGCAAATTCCCTTTCAAATCAAATACCATGAAAGGGCCATAACACTTTTTTAACAAAGCAGTGTGGTTGCATGAATCACATCGGAAATGCGTACCCGTCGATAATTAGCCTATCTACAAGGCGAAGACACGATTATGAAGTGAACGAAGGTTGGGGAGAGTTAGAAACAAGTGCGAAAAGAACGATTTGCAACTAATTCGAGAACTCTACTTGGTAATAAAAAACGTCTCTATTGTAGTTCTTGTCGGCTATAGAACGTTGAAGCAAAAATAGTAGCCGTTCACGCTACTATGAAATTTGTAGATAATTCTTGCAATGCGTACGTTGTTGATATATACCTATTTCAAAGTTATTTTTAAGGGCTTGCTACAATTTAATGTTTGATATTCATCTTGACACTCAGCTCATCTTTAGTCTAATTGACGATATCTTCTTCTGTCATGAAAATCGAGTCGTTCGGCCTCATGACTTTTTACGTAAACGTTAGCTGAAACAATAACAATCATTTGAGGATTGCCCATATGCGGGTTCCCCTAAATAGTTCGAAGCGTTTGCTACTAGAAATGTGATCTTTTGTGAAATGAAGAGTTCAATGAGTGTATCAGCAATTAACAACGACCACTTGAAGGCTACAATCAGAGCAGTTCATTCAGAGACTACTTGACGGATTTCAGAAATCTAAAAACTATGGATGTACAATCATCCACTGCCTTGGACAGTGTAACGGTAAACACCTCGGCAGACGAGTGTCGAATGGACCATAATTGCATACGAGATGATCGTTGAATAAATCTCCTCTAGATTTCATTTACAGAGCAACAGGAAACTCCTCAATCTCCTTGAACAAAAGTTAATTCTCTCATATGAGAGACGGGGTTCCTGAACACTACATAAAGGCGAATTACTTTGACAACGTCATTGAGACAGACCTGGCCAATTGTACGATATAAGTGTTGTGGACACTCGACTCGAATGACTGTGGTTTTGAGAGAAATGATAATGTTGCAAGCTTATCCAAAAAGATCTTTACTATAGCCTTCTTTGATTTATCAGCAGACGTAAGCAACCTTATCTATACTAGGTTGAAATGGAAAACCAGCAGTAAAATTACTTTCACTTTGCCGTAAATTCCGAATTCCCTCTTCCTAAATCAGCACATATTACACTTGTGACGACAATAAGGATCTGAAAAATGAACGGAAGTGTACCTACCATCACAAATTCCTTTGAGATCTGTAAAAGCTTTGAATATCTTACCTTCTTCGGATGCATGACGAAATGGTCTGGAATAGACCTAACGGAACCGTGAACGTCGCCATTTGTCTTCCGTCTCTAAAAGGAATTTATGCTCAGGATATTAGCCCGTTCTCTACACATTACTCCTTTGTGGAAAAAAAGCTTTGGTCAGGGTATTAATGCAGAAAACCACATTGGTATACAGAGTATGGTCATAAGATCTGGATGAACTAAGGAACACAGTGCTGTATGTTGTTTATTAGCCAGTACGGAACGGCGTGTACCTCCCCAGCAGTGCGATTGTTGGACACAGATATTCCCCTGGAGGTTCGTTGCTCTTGCCCACTGAAAAAATCGCCTCACTGTTCTATAGCAGCGAAAATAAGATTTTATTTTTCATACTTAAAGCGCATTTTTTGTTCGACTCGGCTCTTTGGGCAAATTTCCATCAAAAGTTTACTAACCATTTGTTTCTGGAGAACCTTTGAATCTCTTGACTTCTTCGTATGCATGACGAAATGGTCTGGAATAGACTTCTAACGGAACCGTGAACGTCCCCATTTGTCTTTCGTCTCTGAAAGGAATTTATGCTCAGGATATTAACCTGTTCTTCACACATTACTCCTTTGTAGAAAAAAGCTTTGGTCAGGGTATTACTGCAGAAAACCACATTGGTATACAGAGTATGGTCATAAGATCTGGATGAACTAAGGAACACAGTGCTCTATGTTGCTTTATTAGCCAGTGCGGGACAGCGTGTACCTCTCCAGCAGTGCGATTAGTTGAAGCCTCGTCAGACACAGCTATTCCACTGAAGGTTTTAAATAATACAAAAGTTTGAATCAACGCGATTTCGGCGTTGCCCTTGTCCTTTGAAAAAACTCATAATTACCGAAAACTAACAGCGACAAAGTATTGCGTCTCGAGGAGTCAGCTCGGAAAGGATCATATATGAAATCCACAGAGGCGCCGGGTATCACAGGTAGCGTGTACTCAATCGCAACTGTCAGATCTTGATTCTGGCAGTGAAAGCCTGAGCATGCTTTCCAGATGCCACTCATCTGCCAAGGTATCAATGATACCAAATTCAAGTAGACTAGAATCTGACATTATTAAAAATGTTAACAATCGTTTCTCATTAGCTCGTTCATACTTTCGTTGAACGGAAGAAGTGGAACGTACGCTCCGATTGCGATACAGCATAGTGGCTGCGCACGTCTATAAGATAGAATAATACTTCTCAGGTCATTCGCGACGGCGGCCATTTTCGATCGGTGAGCGATATGGACGGCGACGAAAAGCGGCTAGTGGCGCGCATTTCAATGATGATCTAGTAGTTTCGCGGAAAAGTTTAGATTTAAGCCGCCACTGAAGGGAGTTTTGTTGTCACTAAAAGATGGAATAAGTTCGAAGGCACTTCAGCGAACTTATTTTAGCAGAAATAATATCGAGGCTTTCTGCAACCTCACATTCTTCGTCGGGAAATGTACATTCTTATGGAGAGGACAATTTCCATCACTTAATTCATGTTTTACGCTAATTTATTCATGCCTATTCATAGATCAATCTTATTTGTCCTTAATTTCTTAAGCCAACATCAACTCGCCTCTTTACATTGCTGCGCATCAATGATAATCAAATAATCAGTTAGAAGCCCAATGATAAAGAGTGGTGTGAAAAAACATTTGCGTCAGGTGGGATTCCAACCTGCATTTCACCTATCCGTACGCTGAACGCCGGATACGATAAAATATGGGTTCGAATCCCACCTGACGTAAATATTTTTGTACATTACTCTTTATCACTGGGCACATTATAAGATCTTACCACCGCTAAAGGCGGTCAAGTAAAAAGCATTCTAATCCATTAAATAATTAGTTTATAATATGGAACATTGCTACATAAATGTTTCATATTTGTATCCTCCCACTATGCACGGCATCGAAAGTCATTACAGTGATTGAAAAATATGAAACAATGACTAGTGTGCCAAATATGATATTGCATATGCACGTGAAGCTATTACATCGACAACTCTTAATAATTTTTGGATTATAAGTATACTTTAGCAGCTGTAATCTCTGCTAAATCAAAGGAGAAACTTTGAACTATGGACATTAACTCTAAGTCTTCGCCCTAATTTTGCGTGTTTCACATATTTCATTACAGTTAATTGTCCTCTTGGGGGCGTCGTGGCTAAGTGGTCATGATGCTCGTCGTGGCTAGCTATGATTCGACTACTGCCTGCTTCTCGCCTCGGTGCAGTATTTGGGAGCGTTGCGAAATCCCATCCACACGGCCATTCACTTACACAAATCGAGCAAAAACTGCACGTCAAGTGTAAAACCTAATTCTATTTTCGCTGCTACAGCGCAATAAAAAGGCATTTTCGATAAAAAAGCGTAGTATTGGAATCAAAGGATTTAAGGCATCGAACGGTTCGTCAGAAATTTAAGGTAACGGACGATAAGTCTGAGAGGAAATGAAGAAAGTTCTAGTCTTCGAAACTTCGCAAAATAGATTGAGACATCTGAATTGTAAAACTCAAGTTCCAAAAGTAATGAGTAGTTTGTTTCCAGTCGTTGTTGTTGTATTGTATGGAATAGAATGTAGGAAATGCCATGATGAAGTTATAGTCTTTTGCGAAATTCCATCAAAAGCTGAGAGCAATGTTTTCGTCAGACGACTCACATTGAAGAATTGTAGTGTGTGATACAATTACTTGGTCTCCAAATGAATAAAATAGATGATTTTTCTGTTTTATTGACAATTCTAATTATAAAGACTGCTAATTATCCAAAATTTCTCGTGCTTAATGTTGAAAAGAAAGACTATTAGCGTGTGAACAGCAGAAGTTTCAACACTTTTTCCTGACTTTCACGAAATTAACGGAGATTATTAGAGGGATAATTAGCAAGGATACACAAAAATGTAGAATTAATGGCTCTCACTTGAGTCACACGACCAATCATGAACAGTACGGAGTAATTTTCAAAAAAAAAAAACTCACTGGTTGTCGTGAACGGAGAATGCTGTCCGGAGTTGTAGAATTTCGCGTTGAGTCTGCCACGAGCTCAACCTCGCCGGATCTCACATAATGGGCACTTGAATTGGGTGTGTGAATTAAAACGATGTAATAGGAAGAAAAAGAAAGTGACGCTACAGAGGAAAAACTTACCGTGTCAATGCTTTAGGGAATTTTTGTAGCGTGGGGCAATTTGTGACAGCTTGTGGAGCTCGGCGTCATCCGATCATCCTCTGCGCGGAACGCCAAGCAAATGGCACAGGCTGGTCAGGACAGGCTTTTGGAACTGACGTAATTCTGCACCATTTCTTTATTGCACTGACGTAATTTTGCACCTTCTTTTAAATGCTACGTAATATGTCCACAAATATTTTATTCATTTTAAATGCTTCTATCCGGTCTTACATAGCTTTCTTTACAACACAATACTACAAGGTAAGCAATATCTTGTCTTGGATCTCATTTATCAAGTATTTGAGGTGGTTTCGTTCGCAGAAAGAAATGATCAGCAGCAACTCAGCTTTGTAATGTGTTGAGCAGCAAGGGAGGCGAAATAAAGTCCTGCTTATCCTTAAAGTCTCTTTACGACAACGTCCGCTCTTTTCTGTCTTTTCAAAGGCAATGTTTTTGTGATTGAAAATATTTCATTGTAGCTCTTCTTAATGACAGATTCGGGTTATTTACAGAGTTAGTAAGTAGTGCATTTAATAAATTATCATGTTAGAAGTCGCTAATCAAAATTTCTTTTAACATTGTGGTAAATTCCCTATTTCATCAGATTTTCACAAATTCCGTATTGCGTAATTCACTCTGTGAGCTTTATACAAGCATGGTGTAAGTTATCAAGCTAAGTCTAGAGACTATATTAACCATTTGGGTACGACAGGGACATTCCACCATCCCGCCTCGCCGCCTATTATCAATTCCCTTTTCGAATTCCGAGTGGTCGCCGCGTGCGGCTAGTCGGCTTTGGCAGCGAATCCTTGTTGTACCAGAGGGTTAAGCTGAAAGCGCTGACCTCAGTCACATTGAACGTATAGTGCTGGTTTTTTCTGAAATCTTATTTACTTTCTTTACGAATAAAAAGAGGTAATGTGGTCGCGCCACATGCAGTCACATATGGGACCATGAACATGATGCGTAAAAAGATTACCAAGTACCGAGTTGATTTTTAGAAAGTTGTCAGCTTAGTTTTTGACAAATTTTTTCGAAAGATCAAAGCGACTATGATGAAGATCAACCATGGATATAAGAGCTTCAATGAAGACGGATGATCAGTTATAAGATGCACTATTAATCAAAATTAGTGCCTCCATAAATACCTATTTACATACTACATACATAATATACGTATTTTCACGGAAACTGGTGAGGACCCTGAGCTTTTCATAAGGTTGTTGGTAATTATGAAATTCCAAATTTTGGGGAACTCCTGTACGTGTTTTTTGCAAAGGCTTTCTTACAGAGAGGTGACATTCAAAATGAAATTGTATTTCACACTCACCGCACGTTGTTATACGAATTTGATATTTATTTGAGAATTTCATTTTCGGTTCGTATACGATATATTTTATTTTTTCATGGTTTAATTTTTCTAAATTTATATTGAAAACTCTAATTATACGAAATATGTGATGGACTTTGTGGGATTCTAATAATGACGACTTTTGTACCCGAAAACGCCCTTTTTTGAAATTTGCCAATTAGTGACTTGAATTTTGTAATTTCAATTGCTAATCTTCAAAACTGGAGAGAACGGTCAGGAAGTCTCTGGAGGATCATTCTTTCCTAGGCCGTCAGCAGGAGGGTCAAGTGATCATGCGCACCGTAAAAGCAGTTGAGTGCACAACACGGCCGTTCGGCAATTCTATAACTTATTAACGAGTCTAAAACGTTTTTGATCGCTTCTATTATGTAAGGGAGAAATTTTTGAGGAACAGACTGAACGAAAAGGCATCGTGCAGTTGACGAGGCTGCAAGGCAATAACACGTGTATTGCATTGCATAAGCGCCCATAACAGACCACTTAGATGCCTCAAAAATAATTATCAAACATATTACTTTGATATTTTTATAAAATAGTTAGAAACTGTGTTGATGAAATAAATCAAACGAGAGGTAACACGATGCCACAGTCGTGAACACCGATCTAACATTAAGTGTTCTATTTGCAAAGCGGCTATGATCGCAACTGGCGTAAATTCCAGCTTTTGAAGAAGAAGTTGCACCAGCACAGTTGTAGCACTTGCCCCCGGTAAGAGTGGAATGCAAGTTAAATTATTTTTCGAGATCCACAATCTTACATATCTTGTTCGACATATATTAGCTTGAAAAAAAAAGTTCCTCAACATCCCCTGAAAATTCAAATTTTATACCTAATCAGTTAAAAACAGCAGTAGTTATAAACAATGAAGACCATCTTTATTCACCTGCAAGCTAGCCCTTCGTTCATCATCAGCAACCTAATTTGCCCGCTTGTTAACTCCATCTTGAAATAAGTAGAAAAATCATGAACAAGTCAATGCGGGAGAAGACTGGCTTTCAAATGAGCCCAAAAAACACAAGAAATAGCCGACACCCAAAAAAGTTATATGCATTTTCTCAGAACTTTTTCCCCGACCTACTACGTCAGTGGTTTACGTACGTTTCGATGGTATCGTTCGCCTCGTCAGAGCCACACGCTCAAACGTGAGTAGGCCACTAACGTATCAACTTCGAAAAGGCTTCAAGTCCTTCACATCGGCTGTTGCTAGGGAGGCGGCGTCGCGCTGTCGCTTTCCTGCGAGATGTGACGCTGCCATTATTTGCGCATGCGTGTTACCTGCGCCTGCTTTCCCACGAGACGTGACCTCGCCATTACAGTATCTGAGTGAGACTCTACGTCATGCGGTTTGCTATGAAATTTAGCACGCCGGTATAAAGGAGTTAAACATTTTCACGATTTCTAAAACTGTTGTTTACGCATCAAAGAGAAATGTTCTAGAGTGACATACCAATGATACCAGCGAAAGCACATTTGTAATCATTAACAAAGACATTACTTGAAAATAAATAGATCACAGGTAAAAATCAGTATCCAAATAAACACTGTGTGATTTCAGTTGTCCAGAATTATTGGCAGTACTTTTCTTTGTATACGAACACAGATGATTAGGCATTTCTAAAATACTATGAAGCATTTATTCACGAAGTTTAGCGACGACAAAACTTATAGAATCTGAACACTGATCAAGCACTGTTGCTTGGCTCTGTGATCAAGTATTGGTCCACTTAGAAGTTTTCTCAACAAACTGACTTTTTCCTCCGGAGGGTCAGTTTCCAGACGTACTGCAAAGTGTGCATCAGTGTGAGGTTCAATTGAGTGTAATTGCGATAGGGATCGCACTACCGGTGTACACGGTTATCCAAACACTTAAGAGACTTGTTCAAGAAGACGCACAATAAATTTTGGTGTTTCGACTCATTGATGTTCTGTGAGTAAGCTTCTATTGAATTCTGAAACAAAACAACAAAACGGCGCGTTATAACGGGGCCGACATCGTCATTCTGTCCGAGTGGTCTAAGGCGCTGCGTTCAGGTCGCAGTCCTCTTCGGAGGGCGCAGGTTCAAATCCTGAGGATGACAGTACGTTTTGCGCTCCATTTTCCGCTGTATTTCTAAGTAGAGAAATGTGCGTCATTGATGTTTGAAGCGAACAAAATGATGGGCAGCAAAAACGAAACCGCCGTCATTCTGATCGAGTGGTCTAAGGCGCTGCTTTCAGGTCGCAGTACTCTTCGGAGGGTACAGGTTCGATCCCTGTGGATGACAGCACTTTTGCACAATGTGGTCATTGGGTGTTGATTACTTGAAGGTATTAGTTGAGACAGGTACACAAGCATCTCTTCGTGAAGTGGTTGAAAATAATGATTTTGGAATTGAGTGCAAACAAGACTCAACTAAAAAGAAAATCTAAAAAACCATGACATATGTGCACGCAAGAATTATATAGCAGTTATTCCCTCACACTAGTACTATTTTCCTTTTAGTCATGCTTAATTCCACTGTATATCATTGAATGTTTAATGTTCTATTTGTGAATAATCAGCTTGAACACACAGACTAATCCATCATCTCAAAGAGCAGCTGAGAAGATGGGAATAATTCGACAAACAGTCCGATTTCCATAGTGTTGTGAGATTTCTAGATTAACTAGATTCACTTGAACCTTCGACCCAAGATGTCATTTAGCTTCACATGAACTTTTCCTCAAGTTGTTCCATTGCTTTCCCATAACTTTTTCCTCGATGCGATAGCATCGCTTTCACATGACAGACATTTCGTTGCTTTATCATCAAAGTGTGCACTCATAGCTTTCTGTGCTGGAAACCTTCTTTCCTTCGGATATACGCCTGTAACCTTCTGTGTTCCCCTTAGTATTGCGCTTTATCAGGTAGAGCCTTCGTCGTTATTCCGTATGTAAGCCGTACCCCACTATACACCGTGGGTAGTTAAGGTAGTTCTATAGTTCCAACGTTCCAGTGTTCCACTTATTTATACAACTTCGTTCTTGCATATTCGCTCAACTACATATCTTCACATTGCCTCATTGTATTATTAATGCTATAAACAGTTATTACCCAAACGTGAGCTGTTTTCCTTGCTTACGTGGAAAGACCTGTGTGGCGAATTATCACAAGATCGAGCATTCTATTTCGAGTTAGTAAATACTATGTGTCAAGGACTGAACTCGAAACTCAACAGTTTACTGCACCAGCCATTACAAGCAAGTGTTGGCTCACACATTTCAGGGTAATTGACGATAATGCTCATAGTGATTGGTAATACGCAGAGAACACTAACGACAAGTTACTTGGCTCATAGTCTTCTTATTGCCCATTTGCCGTCTTTTGGGACCGTAACAGGGCTCAGTCACGTATTACGCCAAGAAAATTTTACAGATTGATAGGATTGCGGTGAAAAAAGAACGTTTTCTGTTCAATGCATCATTGTGGCAGCTTGTTCAGTAGAAGAATATTTATTCATAGTGCATAAACTATCTTCCTCTCGCCTACCACACGTCCAAATCTTCTCCTGGAGACAGACGTCTGTAGAAAGAAGTACGGAGGAATAACGATGAGAGGAGTGAGGAGCAAAGCTCGTTTGAATAGTACTCATTGTGTATTATTTATTTTCCATATGACTTACCAATGGAAAAGTACAAGATGACACATGTTTTGAAAAAGATTGCAAAGAATAGTGTAGCTACATTTTGTATCTCTTGGTCTCTGATTGATTATGAATTGAGTGACCATATATTAAATTTTTTGCGTAGGATAAACCTGTGATAACTGGACACTGTGATAAACCTGTCTGAACACCTGTGATAACTGGATCTAACACAATTTCGCTCACTTTACATTGTGCTATTACAAAAGCAGCCGTACGAGGCCGGATAGATGCATTTAGAGGTTATTTACGTATTTATGAACACATCACGTCAAACTGTAAACAAACGGCTAAAATCGTGTCAGTTTCGAAAGTAACCCCGAATATGATGTGGCATTTGGACGGCATCACGCGCGGTGGGCGGTCGGTAAGGGATGTGCTCGTCATGAGCTAAACACAACTCCGAGCGTCTACCGCTACGTGTTAGCTCGGTGAGTGTTTTTGCATTCTGACTATCTATCGTTTGTCATTTCAAAGCATCTCTCAAGTATTCAGCGCTTCATTTGAGTAACACCGCGACCGACTCCGGTGAAGATGAGCTCGACGGGGGCTCAGCATGAGGATTTCAAACTCCGAACTCCATTGGCGCACTACTAAGCAGTGAGTTCCTTTGATTACTACTTTGCATCGTATATGGTCTTTTATGACTCGAGTGAGCGCTATCAATTCCCCATTCTTGTGCACCTTCGTTAATTAATTATATTGACGTCTACCTTGGTTTGGTGGATGCCAACAAACACTAAAAATTTTTGGTAAGCAAAGAATTTTGTAGTCGAAATGTTACTAAATTATAAGGGAGATTTGTTATCTTGAACCTTTCGTTTCAACTGTTTTATAAAGGCCATGCTCAATTTTCAACATATTCTGTCGTCATTGTTTGAGCCAACATGTCATGTGGTCTGTTAAATGGACTAAGGTCGAAACAAGTGTATTGCTCTATATGTCGGCCCATCAACAGATCACATGACATGCTGGCTCAAATTATAATGACGAAAGATTTGCTATACTTATCTTGAAGCCCATTGTGTGAAAAATAGTTTGAAAATGCTATAATATGGCACATTTTTTCAATAGCGTTCTCCTGGATTAGATGGTACCAGGAGAAATCTCAGAAAATTGTGCACAAAGCGATAGATTTGTTGCCTGAGAGATTGTAGAAGTGTGTTCAGGATGATGCCGTATACTTTGAATAGTATTTTTGAACAGTTTTGATTACCTCTCATCAATAAATTAGGTGTTTATTGCTCTTGTCCACGGAACAACCAAATTACGCAAAACGTGCTGTCATCCGCAGGATTCGAACCTGCGCCCTCCGAAGAGGACTGCGACCTGAACGCAGCGCCTTAGACCACTCGGCCAGAATGACGTTGATGGTTCCGTTACAACGGATAGTTTTGTTGTTTTTTTCAAAATTCAATAAAAGCTTACTCACAGAACATCAATGAGTCGAACACCGAAATTATTGTGCGTCCTCTTGAACAAGTCTCTTAAGTGTTCGGATGACCGTGTACACCGGTAGTGCGATCCCCATCGTAATTACACTCAGTTGAACTTCACACTGATGCACACTATGCAGTACGTTTGGAAACTGGCCCTCCTGGTTGAAAAAAATTTAGTTTGTTTGGGAAACTCTTAACTGTACGAATACTTGATCACACAACCAAGCAACAGTGTTTGATCAATGTTGCAATTCTATAAGTTTTATCGTCGCTAGACTTCGTGAATAATTGCTTCATAGTATTTAAGTCATACCTAATCATCTGTGTTCGTAAACGAAGACATCTGTTCGTACTACCAATAATTCTGAACTACTGGAACCACACAGTGTTCATTTCGATGCTGATTTTTATCTGTGATCTTTTTATTTTCAAGTGATTTCTATGTTAATGATCAAAAATGTGCTTTCGCTGGTATCAGTGGTATATCATTCTAGAACATTTCTCTTTCATGCGTAAACAACGGTATCAGAGATCGTGAGAATGCTGAACTCCTTCACGCCGACGTGCTAGGCTTCGTAGCAAACCACGCCAAGTAAACGTACGTTATACTATATGTGACTCTTCGATTAATATTCCGTATATCTGGTGAAAATATAGAGCGAAATCTATTCAAAAGAATAACTATTGTAGAGAAACTCACTCTTAAGATTATTATATGGAAGATATCACGGTGTACTGTGACACATTTTGAAATGCACCTTACTCAAATTGGAAGGTCAATCTAATAGCAGACGCCATATCAGCCCTTATGTTCGAACACTCCCTCTTTCTATTCATTCCTTAACTTTTAAGCTTATCCAAATAGTTGATAGAGTATTTAGCGCCAACGTTCTTGATTGTTGCTTAATATTCCTATCACCACCTCAAAGATCTTACCACTGTGCCATCCTCATCAATTCTGATTGAAAGGTGTACTTGTCCGACTTTTCGACTACTCAACAAGGTCTTCTTTTATGCGAGCACAGAAGAGGCTCCTCGTTGCGCTGCTCTCCCCACATGCTTGGCATCTAACAAATACTTTCTACTCATCGCCACATGTCTTACAAGAGATCAAGCATATTGTGATTTAACTCATACAGTATCCGTTCTAACTGCTAGAGCATTTGCACTGCTTTCTCTCTTGCATAAGCGGTCATATAGGCGGTTTCTAACCGATGAGCGGCGTAATATGATTAATGGAATCTCCACAATTCTTGAAGGGTTTCCGAGACCACTGCATAGGTAGTCCTGATTAAATTGCTCAACGAAGATAAATCGCTCTATTTTCAGAGAGAATGAGAGAGGTTCGATGAACATTTTAGTCATTATAGTGTGGCCGTCTCCTTTGTCTGAGGCTGCTGCTGCTACGTCACAGACGCAATCTATGCTTCACGTAGGAGATCTGGGAGATTTGTTAATCGTCTAGAAGAAGTGATAGCTCACTCGCAAAAATTAGTTCAAAAAAATTAAGCAGGATGTGATAAGAAGATATCACTGGGTGAAAACAACGCAATCAAAGGGGAACTCAAGAAGCTTACTGAAGGCTTCACCAAGTGAAGTTTAAAGACATTTGAATATATTGCATTTCAGTGTAATTGTGTCTTGGTTGAACTTAAGAACTGTCTCATTTAAATTTTCTTACTACAATATCTAGAATTTATAACTCATTTATTGATTCGTGTATGATAATGTGCTCAGTGTATACCATATTAATCTTATTAAACCGTTATTGTCGCCAGGTCACCAGTATGTGGCACTTATCCCTCATATCACTTCACCACTTTATAGCAAAAACTATACTTTTATTTCAATATAGGTTCTTACTCATGCTTTTTTGCGAGAGCTATAGAAGAAAGATATGATGCTCAGCGAATCCCTAGAGCGATGAGAACCCACTGGGCCACTCTTGTACACGATGGGGAAGAATGGGAGAGTTGCTGGTACCCGCTCGAGTCACTCGACGATCACCGGGACTACAGGTGATACAGGTGATACTCATCTTTTATCTTCGATTATTGGTTTCGATGTTATTTCATCTTTTATAGACTATATAAATCCTGATGTCGTTATGTTGCTCTTGTTGCTTGAAGTTATATAAAGGCTCAGTTACACAGGTATTTTTGAGATTCACTCTGTGCCAACAACGAGATCGTACGAAGTTAACAATCAACACTAAGCTAGCGATTATCTTAGAGATGTCCTCAGTGTACAAGATGAAAATAAGCTAAAGATGGTACTAGGGCTCAGGCCTCGGCTTAGGTTTAGGGCTCTGGGTACAGACTTACTGGTCTCGGTGAGGCTCATAAGATTCAACACATTTCTACAACAATAAATAACCCCATTTATACCGCTTGCTTGAAATTCTGGTTTTCAGAGAGCGCGAATAGGTAGACCCTTTGTAGCGTAGAAAGAATGGTGTCAAAACGGGCGTCGATAGTGAAGCAGTTGAGGACGCTCCTGCGGATAGGGTGAAATGTGGGTTCGAATCGCAGATGACGCAAAGTTCTTTGCACACCACTCTACACCAATGAGTATTTATATAATTTTTCATGCTCCACAGTTGTGGTAAAGTCTTTTAGTTGTTAGAAAAGCCCATTCATAATGTCGCTTGCAAGAATGTTTAGAAATTGCACAAATTCTTGTGACCAAATATCGGACTCTGTTTCAAAGTAAAGTCTTCAAAAGAGAGCTTACAAGCTATGAGCCAAAAGTTCTCCTTTGCCTTTTGTAAAATATTATCTGACGCTTTGCTACGGCTGACGTCATCGTTTTCCTTCTTTGTCACATTTAGTGATTTCTCATACACCTAAATTTCTTCGTTCAGCATTATAACAGGGTTCGTTTCAGTTATCCGGGTACAAATGGCTCTTCGACCTCATTCTGTGGAAAAAAATATTTACAGGAGTGTAAGTCATCATTCGACGGCATAAATCTCTTGTTAAAACGCTACGTGGTCGTTTTTGAAGAACGTCATTCTGCAACTCTGTAGCATACAAATTATACTTATGTTTGAAACCCGCCGCGCGCTCCCATTTTTGGCACGTTTACAAATTGCCAGACGCACGAAAAGCACTTGAGTGTGTAAAGAAAATTCCTATTATTTGAGTCAATCGTTTTATCTAAAGTTTCTCACAGAGCGGAGAAGAAATTCATAATTGAAAAACAAGTTGTACCCCACATATCTAGCTCATCAGGGCATCGATCTATCGTCCCATCCTCAGAACACAGGTTAGCTGGTGAACAAGCTGTCCGAATATGTGACACTCGCTCTTATTTTCGTTGCTATATTGAATTGAATTGGTTTCTATAAGAATAATCACAGCGCTGCAATCATCAAAACATACGCTATTGAAAGATGACTAATAATCTAAAGAAAGATATTCGTTTAGCGAGATGTAAAGCAAAAACGTTTTCTTTCTTCTGCAGCGCTATAAAAGAGCTTTTTCGAAAAGCAAACACATTTTCCAGTTTTGTTTTCGTATACTAAAGAAAAAATTTTTTGGTATACAGTTCCTGGCCGAAGAGCAAAAAAAAGTGACATATTCTAGATGCTGGAATTAGACACAGTGTAACGCTCCCCATATTTTATTTTTTCCACCATTTTGCGAACTTTGTCATATTTCTAAGCAATGGAGAGAAATAGTGAGAAATTCGTCAAATTTAATGTATTTAGTTGACACATAACATATTGTACTTTTAGATCATCGACGACTTATGGTGGGACATATCAACAAACGGCCCACGTCCCAACAATCTCAGGCCAAAATCTAACGATAGCGCTATGATCCCGTTTCTCCAGGTGACAATGCTTGGTTGAAAAATCTCAGAATCAAAGGAAATAGACAGAACCATGCTCAGTTACAATTGATTGCTGACGCTTTGCGAACATAACGAGCTCAGAAGAGATTTTCAAAGGCATTTTCAGATGGCAAACGTCGGATAGACGAAACTCGGATGCGCATATAGCGTTTGTGAAAACCCGGTCGCCCTTTCTTGTCATTTGTTTGTCAATATGGAAAACCGTAAGTCATCTGTTCATATCAACCTCCTAACGTAGCTTGAATTCTGTGCACCATCAGGCATGTCAGTGTTGACGTTCCGATCTACAAAGTGGGCAACCCTTGTAGCGAATGCAGTGTGAAACAAGAATGCATCTACAACAATCTTTGAAGAACAAAGCTGCGTAAGCTTCACCTAAGTAAAGGCTTCTTCAACACTTCTGTTTTTCAGCACTGGCAGAGTTTAGTCTGCTTACAAATTAGAAAGAAAGGTCATAACAGGCATTATGGCCTATAGAATTTTCTAATCATTTCATTCGTAGATCTAGGTGTGTAAAAGAAACAATCGAGAGTATACTTTATTTTGCATCATGCTTAATACCCATAAATTTCAACTCCTTTTTGGAGGAAAATAGAAGCTGGTGCTAGTCTCTTACCCTTTTATAGATTAGTCAATAATATGAAAGAGGTAGTAGTAATCCATGTCACTGTTTATATCAGTGAAATAGAAAAGTGTTAATCAAAATACAGGAGTCAAACAAGTGGAAACTGCTGAAATGAACAGAAAGCAAGGGAAGGGCTAAAAATATGAGAATGAAATGAGTGCATTGAAGCAGTGTAAATAAACAATAAAGTAAAGCTGAATACGCCCATAAGGTGTTGATGTTGACTGCCGGAGAGAGTTGGGAGGTGGAGCTCGGCTCCGCGCGCCGCCACCAGCACCTTAATTACTCGGCCACAGCGCCCCTAATACCTCTTAACCTCAATAAAAATGATCGCGAGACCTATATTCTCAGTATACTTGCGACAAAACAGTTTTCTCACACAGTCACCGCCTTGTGTGAACCTTCCAATGAACATTCCAGTAAAAACGAACTAGACAATGCTTACGTTTGAAAGACGACGGGTTCTGCCCGACTGATGAGACTGTGAGCTCGGAACACGTGTATCGGGCCTTACAAGGGTCCATTACCAGACCACATGACATGTTGGCTCAAATAATAATAAAGAAATCTATAGAATTTGAGCGTGGTTTCAATAGGACACTCGAAATAAAGGTATAATGTTTACGTTGCCGGCAAATCTGTGAACTTCTCTCAAATCAGAATATCACTGTGACATATTGTGTGGGATCACGCGATGATAAGGCGCATCCAAAACCCTTCCGTGATCTAGTAAGCCGAAGTTCAATTTTTTTTTGTAAAGATGATCATCTCTACTTTGAAATCTTTCCCGTCAGACTCCTAGTCCCATGAGCCGAACTGGCGTAGTTGGTCTAACTTTGGTTCAGAAAGCCGACTTCCTATAAACTTCGGCATTACTACTCAATATACGTAAATCTCAGAGGCTTATTTTGTTTACCTTATTTTGTTTATTTTGTTTGTGAGTAGGTGTTTGTAGCGGTGTTAGCAGTGATAGTAAAAGCTCTGCGACGGCTCACCTTTTGGCGACTTTGCCTCTTCACACCCTGGACATACGTTGTACTAGAATATTAGAATGAGCCAATGGATTATGGATTACCGCCTATCGAAAGAGCAAGAGGAAGAAGCCGCCAGGCCCAACTGTGGCGCATTTGTCCTTCCAGTTCATTGATATATTTTTGGCTTCTATTCAAAACGCTCCAAGAGTTCTGGGTCTTGACGTATTTGACTCCTGTGTTAGGATTATAGCAGACACTTTAAAATCATTACCGTTGTGCCTTTGCTCCCCATGAGTACTTTGAGAAGAACTTTGTTAGATTTTAAGCCTTTCATCCAGATGCTCTTTTAAGCGGACAAAAAGTAGCCTACTCATATTGTTTATCTAATGGCCCCTTATGCTTACATAGTACTCAAAAATATTGTCTGTGTTCATACAATCTTCCTACAATTTCATGCACCAAACTCTCGCTGCATGACTGGCCCTTAGCATTGGCGTGCTCCTCAATGGAGATAATGAATGTTGATTGTTATATTGAAGTTTTAAGCTGACATCATCACCACTAAATAATAGTACATCTTTGGAGCAACATCCTTGGAGATATCTTTTGTAAAATGAGCTCCTTTGTATTGTAAAAATCAGTGTAAGGTGAACTATTCATACGTGGATGTATCAATCAAGTAATACTGCATCCAACAGGTTGACGATTCAACCTTGTGATAGTCACCTACCAATAGTAGACATCTATCAAATATTTTTCAAAGATGTTTTGATTTTAAAAAGTGATTTAGCCAAATGCTTCAAAATTTGGCACTTTCCGTTATTCATAGCCTGTTTCGACCCCATAAAGAGCGTATTTTCGGTCTTTCAGTGATTATGTAATCATCCGATAGCTTGAAGCAAAAGAACTTGAATGACGCATTTTTGCTTTTGAGAAGGCTTTATTATTGCTCCGAGAAGGCAAAATAAAATCATGTTTCTTATTCAAACATTTCTCGCTGTCCAAAGCTTTTTCTCAAAAGACTCAACAACCGTTCGGCAGACCAGATCTTCAGAATTTCAATGAGGTACTTGATTTTTGGTACGGACTTCGTAATTACACTGTAACAGCGAAGAGAAGATTGAATTTTGCTGGATCGGATTGTTTCGAATAACCGCGCCCTGTGACGACATTTTAGAAAAAACGCGTTTTCTGTTGTTTTCAATGCTTGCATAATCATTCGATAGTTCAAATCAAAAAATTTGATCCGCGCACTTCGTTTTCAAAAAAAGCTTTGATATTACGATGAAAAAGGAAAAAATCTTTTTTCATCATACATTTTTTTCTTAGCAAAGCCATTTCTTCGAATTTTTGTTAAGCAGCCGATTGACCAAATCCCGGAAAATCTAATGATGTTTTTGTTTTTTTAAAGAGGACTTTTTAATGCGCCGTAACAGCCAAAGTAGATTGTGTTTTGCACTTGACGAGCAAGGTGTGTATTAACAAAAGAGGCTTCTTCAAAACATGTTTGTAACATTTCCAGAAAGTTTGTGGACAGAACTCAATGTTCATTGAATAATCCTTCTTGCATAGGCGTCCGCTTTGTAACACGCCATTTTTTGCAGGAACATGATTGCGTCTGTTTCAGTACTTAGTAAAGCATGAAGACACCTAATTGAGGGAACTAAATGAAAACTAGCAGGAGAACTAGGAGTTGAAATGGCAAACGGCTAATAATGATAAATTAATTATTTTTGCTTAAATTAGAGTCGCTTGTCCCACATGTTTTTGCTTATGTTTTATTTGCACTTATCAGCTATTTCGTTCACCCAGACTTTCTTGTTGCAACATTTAGGACCTCCAGTTATTCTTTTCCTTATAGGCAACAGACTTTTCACTGTAGAAGAGACCATATAGCAGCACGTCATGAAAACAAATATTGGCTATGACAAAGAGTGGCATAAAAAGCATGATTTTTTTAACGTGCTTTTAGAATATTTTTAGACCATCCATCGTACTTTGTCATTTAAGGACATCTTCAAATGCTCGGAATACTACAGACAGTGTAGGCGTAAGCAACCTTTATGCCGCCATGAAGAAATTCACAAGTGCAAAATATTTATGTTCTGACTCAGCAAGAGAGAATTTAGGTACTTTCCCACTACAAACGCGAATACTGGAAGGAATGATCTATAGTACAAGTGCTTTGTAATCGCGATTTGGTGTTGTGTTATAAGTTTGGACTACCAAAACACTTAATAACGTTGGAAACATTTGCGTATCCTTTCTTCGACAGCCAAAAAGCATGCAAATGTCTTAAGGACGGTGCTCGAACGAGGCACCCATTCAGGAGCATCACTGGGGGAATGGTTATAGTAAGCATCTGAAGAAGAATCAACAAATGACGGAAGAGTTCCAACACACTAGTGAAGAAGCTCGCCAAATGGAAGAAGGAATTGCTTCAGAGCTCAGAGTCTGAAGCAGTGAATGCGGTCGGCCGAAATGGACCTCAACTGTTCAAGCGATATATAATCGCGAATGTTTGATTTGTGTCAGTTGCTTTTTTTGTATTTTATTTTATATGAATTTATTTTTTTTCATATATTTTAAAGCTATTTTATAGTGGACAAATTGATCTGCTTTCTTTCACTTCCTACATTTATTGCTTAACTTCCACTACCAATTGATCTACGAAAACACTTGAGTTGTCAAGAAGAGAGACTAAGTGACACGTGAAGATATTGATCTTTGTTTAGATCATGTTGTACTTTGATGTACATCTCCCTTTGCTGTACTTGGTGACTGTCTCATTGGAATTTTTCATCACTGCATTTAGTATCATCAACTATTCTGTTGTTTTGTATGACAGGCTGATTAGTGTATATTATTTCAATCTCACTATACCTTTGTTTTTATGCACTATGTGATACATTCAGAATTCAGGTTCAGAAAAGGATTTAGTACCATGGACCACATCCACACGATCACAAGACTCATTGAAGTTTCGCGAGAGTACAAACAACCACTCTGTCTCACTTTTATCGATCTGAAAAAAGCCTTTGATTCAGTGGAAACAGAAGCGGTTATAGAGGCTCTGGATAACCAGGGCGTCCCTACTCGGTACATAATGATCCTTCGTGAGCTTTATAAAGATTTCACGACCAGAATATCTCCATTCTACAACAATATCACTATTGACGTAAGAAGAGGGGTTCGACAAGGCGATACAATATCGCCAAAACTATTCACTGCCACCCTACAAAACGTCATGCGAACATTAGAATGGGACGAAATGGGAATGAAAATTGACGGTCGACAATTAAACCATCTTCGCTTTGCTGACGATATCGTTCTCATAACACCAAACATCAGCCAAGCGGAACGAATGTTGACTGATTTCGATAACGCCTGTGGAAAGATCGGTCTCCAACTGAATCTAACGAAAACAATGTTCATGAGGAACGGATGGGTTTCTAATGCCCCATTCACGCTCAACGGAACGACAATTTCCGAATGCTCCAGTTACATCTATCTAGGTCGTGAAATCAACATGATGAACGACCTAGCCCCAGAGTTGAGCAGGAGGAAACGAGCGGCTTGGGGAACGTTTAAGAGCATCGAAGATGTAGTGAAGAGGACAAAGAACATCCGACTCCGTGCCCACCTTTTCGACTCGACAATTATCCCTGCCCTAACGTATGCAGCAGAAACCTGGTCGCTACGTAAGCAGGATGAAAGATCACTTGCCGTTATCGCACGCGCAGTCGAAAGGTCGATGCTAGGAGTATCTCGTATTTCGCAAATGAGACAAAGGATCCGAACTTCCGACCTACGTCAACGATCGAAAATCAGAGACGCCGTTCTACACGCCAGGATATCGAAAATAAGGTGGGCCGGACACGTGATGCGCTTCAACGACAACCGATGGACGAGAGCCGTTACCGACTGGATTCCTCGGGACGTCAAGCGCGCTAAAGGAAGACCACTAACGCGTTGGTCCGATTTCTTCACGAAAGCGATGGAAGAAAGATATGATGCTCAGCGAATTCCTAGAGCAAGGAGGACCCACTGGGCTACTCTTGCACGCGATAGGGAAAAATGGAAGAGTTGCTGGTACCCGCTCGAGTCACTCGACGATCAACGGGACGACAGGTGATACAGGTGATGTGATACATGCTTTTCGTATTACTTAATCAGTCCATTGCAAATCTATACTCTGATTTCAATGGCTTCTTCCAAATGATTTTATTCCTCTTATTGCTTCATCATCAATTATGCATTTTTTGATATCGTCACTGTTGCTCTTCTTGCTCAAAACTGTAATGTGAACCCTCAAAGCACAGGTTTAAGATATATTCAGTAGCCACAGCGAAAAAAAACACACGTACCAAATCGTACGAAGCCAAGCATTCTACATTGTGCCAATGATTAATCGTGAGGGTTTCCATAGTCTGGAGTTTTAACTCAAGCTCAGACTTTGACTCAGGCTTTGGCCTTAGCTCAGAATTGAACTTGTGCTTAGTTTTCGGTTCACTTATATTCGTTTTCGCTTGCCCTGTTGTCGTTCATGGTTGTGGTTTGTTTCGAACATGATATACGCAAAGCCTATTTCGCCGCCCTAAATACGCTGCTATCTGCGAAAACAGACGGCTGACTTTAGTCACAGACACATTTGCACATCATTTTGGTGGTGATGCTTGCATTGTCTATGAGTTCATTATTTCTTTCGTCCTTCTATCATATACTCTTCCTATTATGTGGCAGACTCAACTGGGCATCGTTATTAATGTATATATTCTGAATTCCGAGGATGGGATAGTTTTCGAAGTCTGAGCTGTTCAAGCAGCCTAGATGTTGAGAGTGCCAATTGAATTCCAAGAAGAGTTCGTTCAGGTATCCTGTCAATAATGCACCGGCTCATTTACGTGTTTGAAATATGCCTAGGTTTCTGTTGCATAACATAACGGTGGGAGTACTTTGATTTCAAAGGATTGAATCGGAACAGTGAACACGGTGTTTGTCGTCCGTTTTTTGTTTATATTGAGGACTCCGAATATGGCAAATCGTTCTCTCGTACCACTATCTAATTGCTTTTCAAAATTCTTGGCACTTAAATTTCGAGTGTTTCATTGAAACCACGCTCAAAAATTTCAGCATCTCGTATTTACTATTTGAGCCAACATGTCATGTGGTCTGTTAAATGGGCTGACTTATAGAGCCCTGTACACGTGTGTCGACCTTGACTGTCTGATCAGTAGGGCAGTACCCTTCGTCTTCATCCAGTCCTCTTGGGGCGCGCAGCTCCTATACTAAGAATAGGCGACGACGAATTTTTTACAGTACGTGTCAAGCGAAACTATGACTGAACACACAGTATTGTCCACTCGATTGCTCTTTATGTGGTATTTTTATGATAACATACCTTTATTTCGGGTGTTTTATCAAGACTACGCACAATTTTCAACGTGTCTTGTAACTATTATTCCAGCCGAACTGAGAAAGTGTATCAAGCTCCATCAGTCAGCCCACTTTGCGCACCACATGACATGTTGGCTCAAGTAATAATTACGAGATCCTTACCCATTCTTTTCGTTTTTTCGGAGCTTATCATATGCCTATCATATGACGGAGTTGAGGAGATCCATGAACCGCGTGGAAATCTGCGCTCAAATCGCTGTCTGCGGGAAAGATGTCTTCTGAAATTTGGCCAGCACCCATGATTTAGAAGTTAACTCTTTTGTGCGACTCAAATATTCGAACCCCTTCAAAGGGACTGATCACATAATAAGAAGAGAAGATATGGACAAAAGATCAGTTGAGAAAACTCTACGAGTATGCAAACGCTTTCGAGATTATGGGAGTACATATTCGTGGCTAACGTCAAACGTGTGCAATCCCAGATAAAGATGGATTTAGAATTACAGATATGCCTCACAACCGCCACCATGTTCGACGGAAATTACTGCTATAGATGGCGCATGCGCTAGAGACGTGGGTGTTGAGTTTCATAATACTCGTAAAGACGGTTTATTCAGTTAAGGTATAGGTTGCCTTTTCTGCTTTCGTTCCTACATTGACCTGCTTTCTATTAGATCTTTGATCGATATATATGGTTAGAAACACAGTCTGTATATAAATTTAGGACTGACGCTAGAAAACAGGCATTCTAGTTTCCATAATATGGTAACGGGGAGATCAAAAACATCGCCGCATAGAACACTCGAGGATTTGAATAGATTTCAGACATGCAGAGGTTAGAATCTACTTCTCACGCAGTTGGAATGTAGGTCGAGTTTTTCTGTTGGAGCAATATAAATAATTTGTCTGATTAGACTGTGCTTCAAGCTAGTTTTCGTGTCGCTAAGAAGGCGGAATCGCCAAAACGTTAGCTATCATTGCGATATACATTGCAGTAACTTCGTGTCTGTTTAAGAAAAAAGCGCCAAACGACACTAATTTATATGATGCTCATGTCTGTTATTGTATCAGTTGTTGGCAAATTTCAGCATCTACCTATTTAATTATATGAAGAAGGATTCTAGAAATTAGAACACTAGCAGGAAGTCGTCAAGAATTCCTTTTTCGACCGCTTTTATCAGTGGCATGATGTCATGAAAAATTTCCTTAACCCCCTTTGAAAACTAAAGATTATATTTGTTTTACACACTATCGACTATTGTAAATCCGTGAGATTATCTCAAAAATATTTCCATATGAAACCTTTACGGCAGCGCTAGTTATAGCGCATTAAACTTTAATTTACTCTCAAATTGGGACGCCGTTTCCGAGTGGTTGTGATGTTGGTCACGACGCACGTGGAGCCAAGCTCCACCCCCACTTTTCACCGGTAATCAATGACAGCGTCCAATGGAATGCAACAGGTCATCCTCGAGATTGCAAGGAACTCGCTCAACCAGTATTCTGCGCTGTTCAAGATGAAGACGGAAAACGAATTGAACCTAGAAGTATTGGGATCCTTACAGTGAAAAAACACTATGATGACGGATCAAATAAAGTGCTAAAGTGCTAAAAGATTTCAAATGACGACGATGAGCGAAACTGAGCTTCGAGTTTTGACACACTATTGCTGGAAGCGACAGCTCTCCACAAGAGGTGCTGCTAAGGAGATTTGTGGTGCCGAAGACGATGGGATTGTGAGTCATGTGATGTGGCAAAGCAGTACAAACGAATCTACGATACGCTGAAGGAAAAGTAATCGACATTGATTTGTCAAAAGCGCGCGCTGTTTAGCAAGACAAATGTCAATCTCACACCACAAAGAAGGTTAGGGAAAAGTTAGATGAATTGTAGAGGGCTAAGGTCTTGTCGCACCATGCCTACACTCAAGATACTGCGCTGTTCGATTATGGTCTTTTCTCGCTCGATGGAACATTTTCTGTGTGGAGGCCGCCAATTCCAGACATTTGATCAAATTTAAAAGGCACGTCAATAATTTTTCTTACACAGCCCAAAGAATGACGTTGGAAGAAAATTGTGGTTAGCTTCGACCTCTAACTTGAAGAATAATTAGTGTTGCCTTTGATTAAATTTAGGTATAAACTTTGAATTTTCAGCGGGCGTTGAGGAACTATTCCCTCAATCTATTATATGTTGAACAAAAAAGATGCGCAAAATTTCGGATCCTGGAAAGGAATGGAATCTGTGCTTAATTCTTGGCGGGAGCGAATGCTACCACTACACCACCAAGACCACTATCCTTACATCACTTTTCCTTTAGAAGCTGGAATTTTCGCTAGTCGCGATCACAGCCGCTATGTCCATAGAACACTAAATGTTAGATTAGTGTTCACGACTAAGATATTATGTTATATTTCGTTTAATTCATTTCATCAGCAGTTTCCATCTACTTCATATAAATTTTAGGATATTATGCCTGATAGTTATTTTTGACTCATGTATGTGGTCTGTTATGGGCACTTATGCAATGCAATACACGTGTTTCGGCCTTGTCTGTTACCATTTACAACCATTAAATGACGTCATTTGCAATCAAATGAATTATAACTGCTCAAAATGAAGTTGTTAATAATACTGGTGCTTATTTATTCGGTAAATCTTTTCAATCGTGTACTAACTGTTACTTGAGTACATAGCATAGCTACATAATGGTAGTGACTCTGTCTGTGTAGTGTCCATTGACTCTGTCTTTGATTGGTTATTATCGTTCGTGTCTATTTGCAAATCTCATACGTTGTGAGCGGAGCTTGCAGATGCGGTGGTGGACCAAGTCCTTTGGGTTGTGTATGGCTTGCCACCGGGGATGGGTCCGAGTCCGTGTACATAGACCCCGAGAAGCTTTCCGACATATTTATTCACCCACTGGCTCACACCCTCGGTGTCTAGGTCTGCCCGAGGCAAGCATAACTGCATCCCGAGGTCCACCGCCTGGTCATGCCCCTCAGACTACCGTTCACCTCTCTCACTCATCATTCCTCAGTTTATATCGTTTCACTTTACCACTGCGCACTTAGTCATGTCGCAACAATATCGTAGTTACAGTTATGCGTTGTTATTATTGTTATGTTCTTGTTGTGTTATTATTGTACTTATGTATATATTTTTAGGTTGTCTTACTATTCTCTATATGAAACTAATATTAACTCGAGGCGTCAACATCAGCAGCCGTCAAAAGATCAAATCACTGGCAACGGCTGGACAACCCCTTTGTTATGTGGTGCATTGGCAGGAAATCGAACCCAGGTCGCCCGCAAGGCAGGCGAGCATTTTACCACTATCCACAAGACCACCAGAGCTTGAAATTCGGTAACAATATTCCGGAAGCGAACATCTTGGCTTGTGGGCGTGTGCTACCACTAAGTAAGGTATTACGACGCCAAGTTACTATTTAAGGATATCAACTTAGCCTACTTAGTAAAAACTTGTGAGCCTACTCAAGAGTATGGGAAGTAAAGAATCTCCATAAATGTGGCGCCTAATCCTGGAGTTTGATTATGAGCTACGGTGTCAAAATCTATATGCTCTCGTTCTAATATACACTTTTTGTGAGATAGAAAAAGCAGCCAGAACTGGTTTCCTGAGACGGTCATGCTATCTTCGGTTCCTTTGAAGAGAGGGAAGAAAAAACCACAGCTCAGAAAGCGCAGCATTTAATGAGGAAGTTCAGACGACTGTCCAATCGTGCATGTACACTATACCGCCTATACTAGATGAGAATGTAATGACAGTTTGGGTGTTACATGGTCACGGAGGCAGCTCTGCCTCGTCGCAAGTAGGCTGGTTCAATGTGTAGAGTGATTAAAGATGCAGACCATTGGGATAATGGTTCGTTACGTTCCCACTACGCTTCACGACAGACTTTTTGCCTTCAGTTCAATATGCACCATTTTATTAACACACCAATGACATCATATCTCATATATTAATACCGCAGCACAAGCGACGTATCATTCAGTCATCCACTCAACAATCAGTTTCGTATCAAAATTAATAAACTGTTAACGACTGACCTTTTTCTGCTATAATAATAACATATATAGAAAAACCTTTGATACTAATCGACACCAGGAAGTCTGCTGTGAAGCGTCGCGGTAGGGAATTGAAGCAGAAACCTTCCTCCGCATGGTCTGCTTCAGTAGGCATCCGGAGTAATGGACTGCTCGTCGCGCAAGGTGCGATTTTTGTGATCCAATAAGGAAAGTTTTCCCCGCTTCAAAAGAAACTCCAGATCAAACGTGTGATTCTGATACTAAGAGATCTCTTCTGCACCATGATATGCTTTTAGTGCTTCCAGCGAAGTGATATTGAAGTAGCGCTGCTGACGTAAAAGTTAATTTTATTTCGAATATTACAACGTGAACAAAGGGTTTGTCCAAAAACGGTCATGTAACGCAATAGCTAGGGATTTAAGCCATCGAATGATTACTAACACTCTAATGAAAAGACCTTGTCCAGCGAAAGGGGTCGAATCTTTATTTGCCACCCTATAACAGACAACAACTAAAGTGTGCTTCACACGCGTTGCACATTTGTCGCGTCTTCGTGCGTTGCAGCTCGTTTTTCCGCATGACAAAACTTTTTACTTAAGGATCTAATGTTGTTCGCCATTTTAAATCCCAAAGAATTCAGAAGTTTGCTTTCTTGTTAGAAAGGCTTTTTTACAGCGCTCTGGCAAAAAGAAAAGTTTTGTGTTTCACGCCATGTCATTCTGGCAAGACAGAGCTCTTTACGCAAGACAGGAATTATATAAATCCGATACTCTAAAACTCTCTTCCCAAGTTCACACACTTTTCGTGCTTAGACTAAGGCTTATTATCGGGTTTATTTAGCAGTGTAAAATGAAAGTAAAAGTCCTAAGCCCTAAAGCGATAGAAGAAGGTTTCTTTTACAGATGCGTCAGAAAAACTCCGAAATCTTCACAAAGTGGAAATAAAATTCTCAAGCAAATTTCAAAAATTCGTACGATAACGTGCGGTGCGTATGAAATACAATTATATTTTAAATGGTACCGCGCTGTAGGAAGGACCTGGCAAAAAAAGCACGTGCAGGAGTTCCCCGAGATTTAGGGCTTCGAATAATTACTAAAAATTCTATGAAAAGTTCCGGATCCTTATCAGCTTCCGTGAGGACAAATGATATATATTTAGAGGTATTAGTATCGAGTAATAGTGCATCTTATAACTGACAATCCGTCTTCAATGAAGCTCATCTACCCATGACACATCCTCATTATAGGCGCTTTCATCGTTCGAAAAAAATATGTTGGAAATATGTTGGCAGCTAAATGGACAACCAAAGTTCTAAAAATTAATTCGGTGCTAGGCAATCTTTTCGTGAATCAGATTGAGAATCACATATTTAAGTTCATTTGGCAAGACCACATTACCCCTTCCCATTTATAAAGGAAAAAGTAAATAAGATTGCAGGGATAACCATTACTATATGTTGAATGTGACTGAGGTTATTGCATTCAGCTTAACCCTCTTAATACAACGACGGCACGCCGCCATCCTCGCCTCGCCGTACGTGACGACCAATCGGAGGTTGAGGTGGAATTTGATGATACGTGGCGAGGCGGGGATGGCGGGGTGTCCATGTCGAATGCAAAGGGTGAACACACGAACTTACGTTTATAACCTATACCATGCTTGTATAGTGCTCATAGAGTAAATTACATTACGAAATTTGTGAAAACGTGGTGAGAAGGGAGGTATGTCCCACATTTTTCCAGAGCAATTTCGATTAGCGACCTTCAACATAATAGTCTATCAGGCGCACTATTTATCAACTCTGTCAATGCCTCAAATCTGTCTTTGAGAAGGGAACAGTGAAATATTTCCACGCACAAAAATATTGCCATTAGCAAGGAAGAAAAGAGCGGATGCTGTCTTAAACAGACTGAAAGGAAAAGCACAACTTTTTTGGCTCACTTGTTTCTCAACACATTACAAAGATGAGTGAATACCAATTATTTCTCCATGTGAACAAAACCTGTGTAAATCTTTGAGATATCGGAACCCAACGCAGGATATTGCGCACTTAGTAGCATTGTGTTACAAAGAAAGCTATATGAGACCGTATAAAAGCGCTTAAAAGGTATAATATATTTATGAACATATCACGTAGCATCATAAAGAAATTGTGCAAAGTTACGTCAGTTCAATATAGAAATGGTGCAACATTGCGTCAGTCCCAAGAGTCTGTCTTGACCAACTTGCGTCATTTGCGTGGCGTCCCGCGCGGAGAAGGTCGGATGACGCCGAGCTCGGCACAAGTTGCCCACGCTACAGAACTTCCCTGGACCACTGATACAGTATGTTTTTCATTGTTTTATCACTCTGTATTTCCTCTTTTTACATCATTTGGATTCACACAGCCAAATTTGAGTGGCATCACGTGAAGCCCGGCAAGGTTGAGCTCGTGGCCGGCGCGACACGAAGTCCTGTTACTCCGGACCAAGTGATCGTTAATGATAGCCCAGTGAGTTTTTCTGAAAATTGCTTCGTATCGTTTATGGCTGGTCGTGTGACTCGAGTGAGAGCCATTAATTTTCTATTTTTGTGTATCTTTGCTAATTAACACTCTGATAACCTCTGTTGATGTCTGAAAGTCATAACAAAGTGCTGACACTTCCGCTATTCACAGTTAATACTGGTTTTTACAACATTCAACATTAGAAATCTTGAGTAACTAGCAGTTTTTTTTTACTTAGGATTGTTCTTAAATTACCAAAATCATTTATGTTTTTTATCTGGGGACCAATTGATTGTATTGCACACTACATTTTTTTCAATGCAGTCATCTGACAAAAACATTGCTCTCAGCATTTGGTGGAATTTTCGCTAATGACTCTGATTGCATTGTGGCATTTCCTACATTCTACTCCATACAGTAGAACAACAGCGATTAGAAACAAGCCACTCATTACTATTGAGACTTGAATTCCGTTTGCAAATCGATTATCTCAATCTACTTTTCACCCCATGGAGGACCAGAACTTTTTTGATATTCTCTCAGACAAATCGACGCTTATTTCTTGAAAATGACTTTTTATTGCGCTGTAGCAGCGAAAATAAAATCAAGTTTTACATTTAACGTGCAGTTTTTGCTCGACTTGAGTGAGTGAATGGCTGTGCAGGCAGAGTTCCCAAAAACTGCACCGAAATGAGAAGCAGGCAGTGGTCGGATCACGAGTGGAATTTTGAAGCATCAACGATATCGCTCAGACTAAACCTTTTGAATATTAAAGTGTAATCTCGTGTCGTTAGTGTACCCGCTATGAAGAGATTTCCAAGTTTTTCGTTGAGAATGAAGAGATGGGGACTGGAAAAGGTACAAGAAACCACAGAGAGGACATTCCCACTTGACATTTTATTGTTCCGTCTTCAAAGAGTTTTTTTTTTCATACTATGGGGATCCCAGTACTTCTAGCATCAAATTTGCACAGTCGTCTTCCTCTTAAGTATCGTAGAATACTGGTTGAACGAGTCTCCTTGCAGTCGCGAGACTAGCCTAGCTGTGGCGTTCCATAGGACGTTGTGCTAGACCGCCAATGAGAGGTGGAGCGCAGCTTCGCTCCATGTGCGTCCGACGAGCATCATAGCTACTTGGCCTCGGCGCCCCAAAAGGGCATTCAACTGTAATGAAATGCGTGAACCACGTAAAATCAGTTTGAAAAGCTCAAAACCAATGTCTACATTTCAAAGTCTCTCCTATGATTCAACAGAGATTGCAGCTGCTAAAGTACACTTATAATCCAAAAATTATTCACAGTTGTCGATGTAGTAGCTTCATGTGCATATGCAATATCGTTTTTGAAAAACTAGTCATTGTTTGATATTTTTTAATCACTGTAGTGGCATTCGGTGCCATGCATAATTTAGGGATATCAAATGTGAAATATTGTATAGCAATATTGTATATTATAAACCAATTATCCAATTGATTATATTGCTCTTTATTTGACCGCTCAAATGTAATGTATTGTATAGCAATATTGTATATTACAAACCAATTATCTAATTGATTTTAATGCCTTTTATTTGACCGCCTTTAGCAGCGGTAAAATCAATTAGATACCCAATTATAAAGAGTGATGTGCAAAAATATTTGCGTCAGGTGGGATTCGAACCCACATTTCATCCTATCCGGCGCTAAGCACGCGCCCCCTGGATAGTGTGAAACGCGGATTCTAATCCCAGCTGACGCAAATGTGTTTACACACAACTCTTTATCATTGGGTATCTAACTTATTTATCATTGATGCTAAGCAATGTATAAAGGCGACTTCGTGTTGGCATGAAAAGTAAAGGATAAATACGGTCGATATGTACCTTTGCGCACGGCGCCGTTTTCGGCTGGTGGGCGCCTCGGACGGCTGTGAAGAGAGCTGTCAGCGCCTGCTCCAAAACTGTTGTGGTAGTTTCTTGGTGGAATTTTCAGTTTTACCGTTAAGAAATAGAATCTATGTCTCAATAAGTGGTCAAATATGATAGAAAGCACCTTAATATGGTTATCTTTATTATAAATGACGTGATTGCTTCATTCAATTCACACTTTCAAAGGATTAAAGCCAAGTATTCGTGAGAAGGCTATATAAAGAAGCTTTATCGAACATTTCTACAATATTTTATCTATACTTATCCACAATTTAATCAAATTTATCGTCCATTTCTTTTATCTTTCCGCATACTTTACTGCATGAAGTGCCTAAAATTGATCGTACTGGCTGGAAATTGGAAAATAATGAGTAGTTCGTCAAAAATGGTGCTGCTTGTTTCATGCGATCCCACTTCATTATTGATTCTTGATATTTTTTGATTATTAGTGCAGTTCAGGTTCTCCTTTCTCAAATCAATGCATAATCTCGTTCGAATTCTCTATTCATAGCTATGGCGTGCGAAGAAGAGATGGAGGCATAGCGGTTCTTTCTAGTTCTCCCCACCCTGTTTGAGCTCTTTGGAAAAAACGTATAAAACGTTTTAGTAACCAGTTGTTTGCTAAAATCAAGTGCATTTGAACAATGCGTTTTATTCCTCAAATGGCCTGTTATCTGCGCCGTAACATTCGAAAAAATATTTGGTTTCACATTCAAGCATTTCTCGCCGAATAAAGGTTTTTCATAAGCAACCAATAATCATTAGATAGGAGAATCTTATCAATTTCAACGGTGTACTTGATTGTGATAAAGGACTTCTCAGAGTGTTGTAACGGTCAAAAAAAGATTAGATTTTGCAAATTTGGATAATTTTCAATGTCCGTATGCTGTTTTGACCACTTAGGAAAAACGCGTTTCCTGATTTTTGTCAGAGTTAAACTATTCGATAGTTTAAATCTTTGAAAATTTGATGGTATGCTTCGTTCTTGAATTGGCTCCCTTAGTGCGCTTTAACAGTAAAAATCAAAATATCTTTCACAATCAAGCATTTCCTACGGAAGTCAGCATTTCCGCTGAACTTCTCATAATTCTTCGATACCTCAAATCGCGATGATTTCCACAACAACTTTGTTTTTGAAAAAACTCTCTACTGCACTATAACAGTCAAAAGACGATTACGCTTTGCAGTCAGTTGATGTTTTGCTAAAGCGACGGTGACTTGAAGCGAATCTTGCGAAATTCCACTCATTGGAGTGCGAAACCCCAATATTTTCTTGACTACTACAGCTCTCTAAGAAGTCTTTTCTAGAAATAAACTTTGTTCTTGAAATCAGTGAGTTTTTCGCTATCGAATGGTTATTAACTGTTTATCCAAAAAAACTTTATACGGCGAGAAATTGCTAAACGTGAAACAAAATCTTATTTCAATTTTTACAGCGCAAAAAGCAAGCCACTTGAGAAACAAAATACACCGTCCATGTTCACTTGATTTCACCTATCGAATAGATATCAATAATCTAATAGAATAGATGTTTTGTTGAAAAAACCAAAGCTCACGAGCGCAATCCCTGAAATACTTTCATAGAAAAATTCTATCCTGTCCATGCGACAGAAGTTATTTCCAAAAGAAGTAAAAATTTTCAGGACACTTGAGAGTTTTTGTTTTTCTAACTACGTTCACAAAAGCTTTTACAATGATAATTTGTATGTTTTAGCATAAGAGTCTGTAGAAATCGGAATCTAATAATCCCAAGAAGTCCGCTTTCAACTAGAAACAATGGATTGCGACTGCAAAACGTCATCTTTTGTTTTTTCTTAAAACGTACTATGGACTAACTCTGAAACAACAAGAATAGTATTAGAGTTGAAATTTCTTAGGCTATTTATTGACTACAAAAACATCAGGAAGGTCGAGAAAATGCCCAACAACGCCTGCGATTATAATCCTTTTCGCATGCATGTGGTTTTTTTCTTCTGAAAAAGGGTCGATTTTGGGCAGCATTAGCTTTAAATCTTGCCAAAATCATTCACACAGGAGTCTTGCCGCTCAGATTTCATCATTTTTGATGAGATATTCCTCTGAGAAATTTATCAGCCCGAATTTATATTAAAACATGCATCACTCTTCGTAGCCCGTTCAAACGGCTCGCCCAGTTGAGGGCCATATTGACCCTCATCGTCCGTAAAGGGAGATATACCGCACGGTTCCAAAAGCGAAAAAGAAGAGGTCGAACCACTACTTTTTTCCTGACTGACTGCATCATAAAGCATTTTTCTTACCCCTTCTAAACAATGATTTTAACGACGTTGATAACAATGACGTTCAACACGCGCCCTCGGCCAAGTTGAAATGCTGGTCGAATCCCACCTGACGCAAATGTTTTTGCACATCACTCTTTATCATTGGGTATCTAATTGATTATTTGATTATCGTTGGTGCGTAGCAATGTATAAGGGCGAGCTGATGTTGACTTAAGAAGCAAGGAATAAATAGGATTGGAATATGAATAAGCATAAATAAAAAAGCATAAAACACGAAATAAGAAATAGGATTCGTCTACTTCATAAGGATGTGGTTTTTTGTCGAAAAATGTGTGGTTTTAGAAAGCCTCGGCGATGTTTCTACTAGGAATAGATTCTCCGAAGTCTTCTCAGGGCTATTCTATCTTTTGATAACAATGAAACCTTCTTCAGTTACCACATAAATCTGTACTTTATTGCGAAACTAGCAGATCATCATTGAAATGCGCACCGCTAGCAGCATTTCGTTGCCGTCCGTATCGCTCACCTGTATCACCTGTCGTCCCGTTTATCGTCGAATGACCCGAGCGGGTGGTAGCAATATTTCCATTTTTCCCTATCGCGTGCAAGAATATAGCTCGGTCGGTCCTCCTCGCTTTAGGGATTCGCTGAACATCATCTCTTTCTTCTATGCCTTTCGTGGAGAAATCGGGCCATCGCTTCGGTGATCTTACTATAGAGCTCTTGATATCCCGTGTCCATCGGTTGTCGTTGAAGCGCATCAAGTGTCCGCTCAACCTTATTTTGCTATCCTGGCGTGTAGAACGGCGACACTGATCTTCGATCGTTGACGTATTTGCAGAATACGGGATACTCCTAACATCGACCTTTCGACTGCATGTTCAATAATGCCATGTGATCTTCATCCTGCTCACGTAGCGATCAAGTTTTTGCTGCATACTTAAGGGCAGGGATAATCGTCGATTCGAAAAGGTGGGCACGGTGTCCGATGTTCTTTGTCCTCTTAGCGCTATCTTCGATGCTCTTTAATGTTCCACAAGCCGCTCGTTTCCTCCTCCTCAAGTCTGGAGCTAGGTCGTTCATCATGTTGATTTCACGATCTTGATAGACGTAACTGGAGCATTCGGAGTAACGAACGTCAGCGCGAGCGTTTTGTTCCGTTGTGAGTGAATGTGGCATTTAAAATCCATCCGCTCCTCATGGACATCGCTCTTGTTAGATTTAGTTGAAGACCAAACTTTCCACAGGCCTTGTCGATATGTCAACATTTGTTTCGCTTCGCTACTGTTTGGTGTCATGAGTACGATATCATCAGCAAAGAGAAGATGATTTGATTATCGACCATCAATTTTCACTCCCATGTCGTCCCATTCTAATGTTCGCATATGGTTTGGAGCGTGGCAGTGAATAGTTTTGGCGAAATTGTATCGCATTGTAAGACCCCTCTTCTTATGTCAATGGTGATATTGTTGTAGAATGGAGATATTTTGGTCGTGAAATCTTTATATAGCTCACGAAGGATCATTATGCACCGAGTAGGGACGCCGTGTTATCTAGAGCCTTTCTAACCGCTTCTCATTCGACTGAACTAAAGGCTTTCTTTATTTCAATGAAATTGAGGCAGAGCGCTGTTTTGTACCTTTGTGAAACTTCAATGAGTCTTATAATCGTGTGAATGTGGTTCATGATACTAAACCCTCTTCGGAACGCTGCCTAGTCGCATGGCTGTCCTTCGTCCAGTGTTGTGTCAATCCTCTTTATGATGACTCGAGTGAAGAGCTTGTAGACAACGGACGGCAAGCAGATTGGACGATAATTACTTATGTCGCCCTTTTGAACAATAATACGTTCCTGCTTATTTCTATTGAATGGCAACCTTGCATTATGACAGGTAGCTAGTGAAGAGCCGAGCCAGAGAGTTGGTGAGAAGTGGCGGTAGGTTCTTCAGGTGTTCTGGTCTAATCCTGTCTGGACCGCGTGTTGTTCTGTTCTTCACCGACGATATGGCATGTTGGATTCCACAAGGGAGGACCGGTGTAATGATTGATTAATCTGTAATTAACTCTCTTTTGATCTACATGACGATAAGAGGACATGCTTGGCGAGGAGATCCGAGTAGTACAGGTGGACAATTTTCTCCACTGACCTTTTGGAAGCTGTAGGGGTTCTGTCAGAGCATCGGAGTACAATTATCTCGATCTTATAATTGACAAAGCCTCGCTGGGCTTTTCGATTGTTCTTCCTAGCTTCTCCAGTTTCTGCCCCAACTGCTACTCGTCTGTCTTTGAGGTTTTCTTTTACCGCTTCTCTGCAGCGTTTCACAAGATCGGACGTAAAGTTTCGGTTGTCTTTAGCTCGTGCGACTCCGCGTTGACATATTAGCTCGAATGTGTGCGGCGAAAGGTGCCTCTTCGTGACTTTAGGACTCTCGGCTTTCATAGCGCTAACGTGAAGATATTCAACGAGCTGGTCGTATTCTTCGTCGATGTTGTCAACAGCGGCTTTTTTTCCAAAAGCTGATTAACGACTTGAATTGCACCAGTTCATGATAGTTCTGGGACATCGCTGTTTGAATTTAGCGGCTTTCTGTCCTTTCCTCGAAAAACGGAACGTTGCGCGAAGGAGGCGACGGTCTGATCCTATGTAGAACTTGGGAACAACAGCGACATCGATCAAGCAAGCTTTGATTTACTAAGATGCAGTTTATTTCTATGGTACTATCAATTGGGAGATTCGCACGTCCACTGTTGAGGGTAAGGCTTTTGGAATTGTTAGTTACCATGGATGGTTCGGTCGTATTGAAGAACACATATAGCCTCTTACCCTTATCATTCCATACCAGTCTGTGGGTCCTAATGTGACGTTCTTCAGACGTTCTTCTTAGTCCAGTTTCTACTCTAAAATCTCCAGCAACAACCTTGAAGAATGTATGGTCTTCTCTGAAGAATTTTTTGACGTCCATATAGAACGCTGCGACCTTGTCTCCGTCATAGCTTGAGCTCTTTGGCGCGTAAGCAACGAAGATGGTCAAAGCCGGCATTGATTCGCATCGTTTCAATCGCAGTCGTCCGGTACGGGTTGTTAGGTTCCGAACTCTTTTGATGTTCACGGTCAGATTCGATTTGACGAGAACGCCAACGCCACCGACACTTTTGCACTCGCATGTTCAAAGAAACAGTTCTTTTCCGGTGTCATAAACAGCGTAAAAAGAAAGGCGTCCTCTCGTCTCTACCAGACCAATGATGTCGTGCCTTATCCTTCTTATTTGAATCAATAGGTTTCTAAAGCAGATTCGTGAGCAAGTGTTCGAGTATCATAGGTACAGATCGTCATATTAGTTCGTTCGATTTTGGCAGCCTAATTTGACCCTGAGATTTGACAGGCTTTCCGTTCTTGCCCTGCCCAGCGCTGCCGTATCGGGTGCTCTTTCAAGGTCTGGGAAATGAGGCCCTTATTAATTGCTGTTTTTAGCATTTTTATACCGTAGCTTGCTAGGTTCTAAACGTGGGGGCCGGATACTTAAGACTTGCATGCCAATTTCTCTCAAGCGAGCGGAAGGAGCCTATTTGCTGCAGGCGACTCCTAACCGCCTCCCATGTGCTTCCCAATCGCTTGATTGACCGACTTGACTTTTGAAAACAGAATCTTATCAAGCCATCACTGCAGAGGCAGTGAGCTCAATCTCTCAATCTCCTGCGTTTCTAGAGAGCACGCTGTCGCTTTTTATTCTCACTGAGTTCGCCTATCCACCACTTGGAGACGCGCCACGTGGTCTTCGCGACTAACCGGGTGGGATCCCTCAAAGAGGAGATCTGTGGCATAGTGGCCTTCTATCACTAAGTTTTGAACGATAGGGTAAATGGCCCAATAATCAAATTCATCACTGTATCTCTGGAAAAAACATTTATTGAACTGTTTTTTGCCGTACTTTCCTCATTTTCTGCGTGGCCGGTCATGGAACTGAGAAATACAAATCATAATGTTAAGCTTGTTTTTTGAGAATGCCTTCGTTTGTCTGACTTTAGCCAAACTTTGTCATCATGATGCTGTAGATTGCTGCTGGATATCTTCTAAGAACGTACATTCAGTCAAGAGGGTACCCAGCTATCCTTAAATTCCATGTTTTGAAAAATGGAAGCCACACGCTCAGTTTGAGAAGGCTTTTCATGTTTTTATTCAAAGCACACTCCTGATGTATCATTTGGTTTTTAACACTGGCAGATCGTGTACATATAAGCTGTGGGTTAGCCGTAGTATGCCGAAGCAATGATAACGAGATACTTGCATTATGTACTGGCTCCCTTAGAGCGGCTGTCGCTTTTCGCATAGATGTTGTTTCGTAACACAAAAATAACCGGTTTTCTGCGCACACATGAAATTTGAATTAATTGTGAAATTCAACAGTTACCCACGCAGGCGAAATACTTCCGTTAATACATGAGAAATGAGCAGGAGCTCTAAAAAACTATTAGCAAGTGCTATAGACGGCAAAGCGAAATAAATTATGCAAAAGAAAATCATTTCATCTTGGTCATGAGTGTAGGAGCACATCTAGCAAAAGCAGGTGTTGAATTAGGAGAACTCAGTTGTTCTGATTTGATAGACCGTCACAGTCCCATGGACGCGGTCTCAGTGAAGCTCATGGAGAGATGGAAACTGGAAGAGGTACTGGAAATCACGAAGGGGACATTCAATTGAAGTAAACTGAGTAAAGCGTAGAATCAGTGCAAAAAGCCTAAAAGCAGTGTCGATAGTTTCGATTTGAAGTTTCTCTTTTAATTCTGCAGAAATTGCAACCGTTCAAGTACACCGAAAGATCACTGATAGTTGTCGATGTAATAGCTTTGCATGCATTTGCAACATAATATTTAACATTCTAATCAGTGATTCTTATTTTTCAATTACGGAATGACTTTCGGTGCCGTGGATAATGGGGGAGATCAAACATGAGAGATTCATCTGACGTTAATCTCTTTCAAAAACTAATTATCTTGAATATTTGATTATTATTGGTTCTTAACAATGTTTAAGAGCGAATTAATGTTGACATGGGAAATAAGGAATAAATAAGGTTGCTATAGAATAAGCATAAATCAATTAGCATGAAACAAAAAATAAGCTAAGGCAATCTTCCTCTCCATAACGATGTAGTGTTCCCGACGAAGGATGTGGGATTTGAGGAGGCCTCGATGTTGTTTCTACTGTAAATAAGTTCGCTGAAGTACCTTCAGAGATATTCTATCTTTTAGTTACAGCAAAACTTTCTTAAGTGGATGCATAAATCTGAACTTTATCACAAAACTATTAGATCATCATTGAGACACGCGCCGTTAGCCGCTTTTCATCGCCGCCCATATCGCTCACCGGGCGAAAATGGCCGCTGTCGCGAATGAGCTAAGAAATATTATTCTATCTTGTAGACATGCGCAGCCACTACGCTGTATCGCAATCGGAGAGACATTCCACTTCTTCCGATCTATGAAAGAATGAACGAGTTAGTGAGAAACAATGCAGGTATTTTTTATAATGTCACATTTTAGTCTACCTGTATTTAGTGTCACTGATACCTTTGCAGATAAGTGGCGTCTGGAAACATGCTCAGACTTTCACTACCAGAATCAAGATTTGGTAGTTGATACCCCGCGCCTCCGACGAATTCATATGTAATCCTCTCTCGAGCTGACCCCTCGAGGCACAAAAGTTTGTCACTATTAGTTCTTCGTAATTATGAGTTTTTTTGCTCACAACGTTCAATTGAGAGTGATTTCCACTAAGCACAAGTTTTGATGTATATGTGCCTGGCAACTAACCGGATTACATGCCGCAAATGACATGATATGCCATTTAACGTGCTATCTTCGTGTCAGTCTTGTGTTTTTATTGCACAGCCCATTTTTCGAAGATAAAATATCCAGCAAACTGCTCTCAAATTTTGGAACTAAATCTCAAAACTTTCATTATGCTTAACTTCACAATCTCTTCAAATAGATTGCATCCAAAGGCTTCATATAACAAATGTACCACAGATTTTGCTTCTTGTGATGGTGCAAAAGAGTAATGAGTGCTCCATTTTTTTATAGCGATCTGTCGTAAGGAGAAGAACTGTTTCCTGTGCAGGTGTTTTGGGATGCACAGGACTATGATACTCCGGGAGAGTTCGTGTACATTTCTAGCAATGACTTCTCAAGTTACAGAGAGCATGAAGACAATAAACGTATTGCTTTGGTACGTAAAGTCGGTGTTTTATCTACAACTATGTCTTTCCAAACTTTATTAGCCTTGCGCTGTCTTTTGGTAAATTTGTCACTTAAGTAATCCATCCAAATACGGCTGTGAAAAGGACGTGCAATTTAAGTACGTACAGAATATGTTAGCAGTAAGCAGTGCTCGACAATTCGTAATTAATAAGCTCTCCCATATCGCTGAGAAATTTGACATGCTATTTCTTGAAAATGTTCTTCTTGTACATATAAGAGGAATACCTCATAGTGTTTATCATAGGTGCTGAACCGTTGAAAGTCTTGAAAGTCTTGCGACATGTAATACCTGTAGAAATATGTTGCTTTGAAAGATGTTAATTGAGCAGCGTCAATCTATTCTAATCCCTGACAGAGAAAGTTCATTCCTGTGTGCAATTCAGTGTCACGGAGGTGATGTTCTTATTTTCATTACGTTGGTATAGAAAGATTGATGATTTTTTTGCGTAAGTTATATGTGATCACACGGCATCGTTTATTCGTAGAGAAAAAGGCTAATAGTACTTCTGCCATCAGGCTCCATGGCATTTTGTGTGTACGCTACGAAAAAGTCACTGCGAGATCCACTCTACAGAAGATTTTCAATTCAGTTTTGCATGAATGTGTATACGTTGCCTATCCTAGTCGAGTAGGCTTGCCTTTTGAGGCCACAAACTGCGCTTGCTGGACTTACGGCGTTAT
>JAHQIW010005627.1:0-17755 GCA_019055375.1 Parelaphostrongylus tenuis
TCTAATTTGCCCGATTGTAGAAAAAGTTTTTCGTTTCCAAAAAAAATTCTCGAATCAGTTGCAAATCGTTCTTGTCACACTTGTTTCTAACTTTCCCCAATCTTTGTTCACTTCATAATCGTGTCTTCGCCTTGTAGATATGCTAATCATCGACGGATGCGCATTTCCGATGGAAAATTTTCGAAGAACGTACATTTAGGCAAGATGGCACCCAGTTATCCTGATTTCCATACTTTGAAAAATGAAGGCCGCACGCTCAGTTTGAGAAGGCTTCTCATGTCTTTATTCAAAACACATTCCTGATGTATCATTTGGTTACTAACGCTGGCAGATCGTGTGCATATAAACTGTCGGCTAGCCGTGGTATACCGAAGCAATGGTAAAGCGGAAAACTTGCATTATGTACTGGGTCCCTTAGAGCAACTGTCGCTTTTCGCATAGATGTTGTTTCGTAACACATAAATAACCGGTTTTCTTGCGCACAATGAAATATAAATAGATTGTGAAATTCAACAGTTATCCATGCAGGCGAAATACTTTCGTTAATGTTTAAGAATAAGCAGGAGCTCTAGAAATCTACTAGCAAATGCTACAGACGGCAGAACGAAATAAATCATGCAAAAAAGAATCAATTCACCTCGGCCATGAGTTGAGGAGCATATCCAACAGAAGCAGGTGTTGAATTAGTAGAACTCAGATGTTCTGATTTGGTGACCGTCACACCCCCATGGACGCAGTCTCAGTGAAGCTCATGTAGAGATGGGAACTGGAAGAGGTACTGGAAATCACGAAGGGGACATTCAAGTGAAGTAAAATGAGTAAATCACGTAAAATCAGTGCAAAAAGCTTATAAGCAATGTGAGTAAAGGTTTCTCCTTAGATTCAGTAGAGATTGCAACTGTTTAGTGCAGTTATAATAGAAAAATTACTGAATGTTATTGATGTAGTCGTTTCGCATGCATTTGGGATGTTATTTTTAGAAAGAATTCTAATCAGTGTTCCTTGTTCTTCTATCACTGGAATGACTTTCGATGCCGCGGATAAGGGGGGGGGGAGATCAAACGTGAAAGGTATATCTAGCAACACTCTCTTTCACAAGCTAATTATCTAACTGATTTTACATATGCCCAATAATGTGGAGTGCTGTGCAAATCTAATTGATTATTTGATTGCTAGTGATTCGAAGCAATGCTTAAGGGCGAATTAATGTTGCCATAGGAAATAAAGAATGAATAAGATTGATTTGTGAATAAGCATGAATCAATTAGCACAAAACATAAATTAAGCAAGTGAAATTTGTCCTTTCCATAAGGATGTAGTTTTCGCAGCGAAGAATGTGGCGTTTTAGGAAGCCTCAACGTTGTTTCCACTGAAAATAAGTTCGCTGAAGTATCTTCAATGATATTCAATCTTTTAGTGGAAAAACTCGCTTAAGTAGGTGCACGAATCTCAATTTAATTACGAAACTATTAGATCATCATTGAGGCACGCGCCGCTAGCCGCTTTTCAGCGCCGTCCATATATTTCATCGGCTGAAAACGGTCGTCGTCGCGAATGAGCTGAGAAATATTTCTATCTTTTAGGCATGCGCAGTCACTATGCTGTATCACAATCGGAGGGACGCTCCACTTCTTCCGTTCAGTGAAAGAATAAACAAGCCAATGAGAAACAATCGTAAGTATTTTTAACAATGTTAGATTCTAGTTTACCTAAATTTAGTTCCATTGGTACTTTTGCAGATGAGTGGCTTCCGGAAAGCATGCTCAGGCCTTCACTGCCAGAATCAAGATTTGGCAGTTGTGATCGAGACCACACTACATGTGATACTGATGCTTTTGAGGAATTCATATGAAATTCTTTCCGAGCTGACTCTCGAGGAGTAACGTTTTGTCCCTGTTAGTTTTTGGTAATCATGAGTTTTTTCTGGTCACAACGTCCAGTTGAGAGTGATTTCCACTAAGCAGAATTTTTAATGTATGTGTGCCTGGCAACTAGCCAGATTACATGTCTCAGATGACTTGATTTGCAACTTAACATGCTACCTTCGCGTCAGTCTTGCGTTTTTATTGCACAACCCACTTTTCAAAGATAAAATGTCCAACAAACATCTGCTCTAAAACTCTGAAACTAATTCTCAAAGCTTTCATTCTGCATAACTTCACAATCTCTTCAAATCGATTGTATCCAAAAGCTTTATATTACAAATGTACCGTAGATTTTGCTTCTTGTGATGGTGCATAAGAGTAATGAGTGCTCCATTTTTAGTAGTCTGTCGCAAAGACAAGAATTGTTTTCTGTGCAGGTGTTTTGGGATGCACAAGCTGTGATACTCCGAAAGAGTTCGCATACATTTCCAGCATTGATTTCTCAAGTTAGAGAGAACCTGAAGGCAGTGAAGGTATTGCTATGGTTCGTAAAATCGGTGTTTTATGTATAACTATGTCTTTCCAAACTTTATTAGCCTGGCGTTCTTTTTTGGTAAACTTATTACTTAAGTAATCCATCCAAATACGGCTGTGAAAAGGATGTGCGATTTAAGTGCGTGCAGAATATGTTAGCAGTAAGCAGTGCTTGACAATTCATAATTAATAAGCTGTCCCATATCGCTGAGAAAACTGACATGCTATTTATCAAGATGTTCTTTTTGTACATATAAGAGGAATACCTCATAGGTTTATGATAGGTGCTGAGCTGTTGATAGTCTTGCGACATGTAATACCTGTAGAAATATCTTGCTTCGGAAGTTGTTAGTTTGAGCAACATCAATCTATTCTGATCGTTGACAGAGAAAGTTCATCCCTCTGTGATAGTGTCACGGAGACGATATTTTTGTTTACATTACGTTGGTATAGAAAGATTAATGGTTCGCTTTGCATGAGTTTTATGTGATCAGACGGCATCGCTTATTCGTAGGGAAAAGGCTAATAGTATATCTGTCATCATCAACGGCTTCATGCCATTGTATCTGTACACTACGAATAAGTCGCGGCGACATCCACTGTGCAGAAGACCTATCAATTTTGATTAGATGCGTATATGCTGCCTGCCCTAATCGAGCAGATATGTCTGTTGAGGCCTAGAACAGCGCTCGTTGGGCTTACAGCGTTACTGAAAGCTGCCTTCAAAAATGCCACGTGGCGCAGCATCCAGGGTTTAGGCTTTAGAATGATTACCAGTACTCTTATGACGAAACCTTGTCCAGAGAGATAAATTGAATCCTCACTTGCCACCATACAGCAGATAATAACCAAAAAATGTGTTTCGCACGCGTTACACTTGTTTCGCGTCTTCGCATGATACAGCTCGTTTTTCCATGAAAAACTCACTCCTTGAAGGTCTCATAATTGATCGGTAGCTCAGATCTCAAGATATTCAAGAAATTTATTTTCTTTCCATAGTGGCTTTACTTACAGCGCTGTAGCAAAACGGAAAGCTTTGTTTTACCTCTTGTTTTTCCGTAAAACAGAGCTCTTTCTTGGAATTATAAGTAGATAATCCACAACGCACGCTTTGACAAAAACAGCGATGTCTTATATTCTGAAGAGACGGTTCTCTTCCAGTGTATTAGGGAAAATAATATTTAGTTTTACGTACACCGCGCAAGGCAAGCAACTTTTTTTTTGCCGAATCACTACTTTTCATCATTATGATATAATCTCTTCAACAAGTCAGAAATATCTTGGTATGTTGGTATATTTATTGTAACAGTTCGATAAAGCAGCGTTCATTAACCTATGAGGAGTATTTTATGGAATGTTTGCTTCTCTAACGAAATTCTCACGTCGGTATTTCCGGCGTTTTCGCCCTTCTCAGAGCCTGGATGTATCTGATGCCATATCTTATTAGTCGAGCAACATTCCGTATATCTGGTGGAAATCTAGTGCAAAATCCATCGGAAAGCCTATTCAGTAGAAAAACTCACCACTAAGTTACTTACATGGGACGTGTCACGGTGTACGGTGACAAACTTCAAAAAATGAACCCTACTCAAATTGGGAAATGAATTTAATAGTAGACACTATATCATTGCTTATGTTTAAAACTTCCTCTCTCTATTCATTCATTAACTTTTGAAGCTTATCCAAGTGGTTTCAAGGGTATTTCGCGCCAATGTTTTTGATTGTTACTCAAGATTCCTACCATCACCTCAAAGTCTTTACCGCTGTGCTTTCTCTTATGCACGTAAGAAAGAGTTCTTGCTCGACTTTTCGACTACTCAACGAGTGCTCTTTTATGCGGATACAGAATAGGCTCTCCGTTTTGCTTATCTATTTAGCACCACACTCTCAAGAGATCGAGCATATCATGCTTGAACTCACACAGTATGTGTTCCAACTATTAGATCATCCACGCTACTCTCTGTCTTACATAAACGGTCATACAGGTGGTTTTGATTCAATCAGCGATGCGATATGATAAATGGAATCTCCATCAATCTTGCAGAGTTTTCCATAACACTGCTTTAATAGCCTCAATCAAAGTTGTTTGAGAGAGATAACTTCCGCCTCTATCACAGTTTTTCCAAGGAGAATGAGAAAGGTTTCATGAAAATTCTGGCTCATTGTAGGCTGATCGCCCATTGTCTGAGGCTGCTGATGCTACGTCGCAGACAAACGTTTGCTCCACATAGGAGATCTGTTAATCGTCTGAAAGAAGCGACAGCTCTGTTGCGAAAATTGAGTTGAAAGGGGAAGCAGAACTTGATAAGAACTGAATGAAAACAGCACAGTCAAAGAGGAGCTCAAAGGGTTAAGAAAAATTTTACTACGTAAAGTGTGAATATGTTTATACATATCGAATCTCAGTGTGATTATGTCTTGCTTGAACTTAAGAACTATTTCATCAGAATTTTTTCGTTACCACATTCAGAATTTGTAACTTGTTTATTGTTTCGTGTGTAGTAGTGTGCTTAGTATATAACATACTAATCTTATTGTAGCTTCATTGTCGCACAGTATGTGGCACTTATCCCTCATATCACTTCACCATTCTATAAAAGAAGCTATACTTTTATTTCAATGTAGTTTCTTACTCATGTTTTACCTTCGCTTATTGGTTTCGTTGTTGTTTCATCGTTGATAGTCTATACAGTTCCTGATGTCGTCGTGTTGCTCTTGTTCTCTGAAATTATAGAAAGGCTCAGTTACGCAGGTATTTTTCAGCTTCACTCTGTGCCAACAACGAAAAGTTTCGCGTGTCGAGATCGTAAGAAGTTGAGCAATCAACAATGAGCTAGCGATTATTTCTAAAGATGTCCTTAGTGTAAGGAAAAGTACAAGCTAAGAATTGGACTAAGGCTCAGGCCTTAGCATAGGTAGAGGGCTCTGAGTGCAGACTCATCGGTCTCAGTAAAGCTCAAGAGATTCAACACAGTTCTACAACATGAAATAATCCCATTTATCCAGTTGTTTGGAATTCAGGTTTTCAGAGACGGCAGACAAGTAGACGCGTTGTAGCGTAGAAAGAGTGGGGTCAAACCGGGCGTCGGTAGTGTAGCGGTTGGGCACGCGCTCCCGGATAGGGTTAAATGTGGGATCGAATCCCAACTGACGCAAATATTTCTTCACACCGCACTACATCATTAAGTATATAGTTTTTCATGTTAAGCGTGGTAAGGTTTGTCAGTTATGAGAAAACCCCACTCATAATGTCATTCGTAAGAATGATAAAAAATGCACAATCCTTGTGACCAAATATCGATTTCTGTTCCACAGTGAAGACTTCAAAAGAGAGCTTGCAAGCCATGCCCCAAAAATTCGCCTAGGCCTCTTGTAAAATATCACTTCAAGCTCTGCTATGGCTGACGTCACCGTTTTCCTTTCTTGTCAAATTTGGTGATATCTCTTACACCTAAACTTCTTTGTTAAGCGTTACATTTAAGGTCATTTCGGTCATCCAGGGCCAATGACCATTCGACCTGATTCCGTGGACAAGACTTTTTATAGGAATGCTAAAAATCTTTCGGAGGCATAAATCTCTGGTTGGAGCGCTATGTGGCCGTTTATGAAAAGGTCATTTTGCAACACTGTGATATACAAAATAAAATTATATTTCAAATTCGCCTCGCACTTCCATTTTTATTACGCTTATAGTTCTTTTAAGAAGCATATCGACGTGTAAAAGAAATCGCCTAGTATCTGGAGCAATCCTTCTATCTGAGGTTTCTTCTGTTTCTTCTGTAGTAGAAAAAAATTTCTACTTGAATAACAATCTGCCATCTCACATGTCTAACCATCAGGCATCGACTGATTGTCCCACCCTCAGCACGCAGGTTAGCTGGTAAACAAGCTTGCCGGATAAGTGATATTTAATCTTATTTTCCTTGCTACAACACGTGAGACGCTTTTTCCAGAAAACAATGTCAGCGCTTGAATCATTAAAACTTACGCTATTGAATGATTACTAATAGTCTAAATAAAGAGCTCTGACCCATGAGGTGCAAAACATAAATGTTTTCTGTTCCCTGCAGCTTTATCTAAAGAGCTTTTTCCAAAGGCAAGCACATTTCTAAGTTCTCCAGGACTTGTGCTATCGAAAGAGTACTAGTAGTTTGAGGAAAGAGTTTTATCCATCGAAAAACTAGTGAATTAAGAAAAAGAACGTGTAGTGGTGTGAAACATATATTATTTTGGATTTTACAGCGTTATTTATAATCTCTACATCGTGAGAAAAATGAAAGAGGAATTGTAAGTAGTCGTTGAGGGGAATAAAAGAGAAATGCTTAAAGATGGTGAACGATATGCAGAGAAAGATGAAACGTAAAGGAGAGTGGAAATGGCAAACGGCTAATGATGATAAATTAATTATTTTCACTTAAATTAGAATCGCTTGCCCCACATTTTTATGTGCTTATGTTTAATTTGCACTTAGCAGCTACTTCATTTACCCAGACTTTCGCTTTACGACATTTAGAACCTACAATTATTTTTTCCTTATAGGCAACACACTTTTCACTGAAGAAGCGATCATGCAGCAGCACGTCATATCACATGGCTATGACAGAGAGTGACATATGTAAGCATAATTTTTTCTAATGTGCTTGTTTAGAATAGTTTTAGACCATCTATCGTACTTTGTCATTTAGGGGCATCTCTAAGTGCTCGGAATACTACAGACAGTGTAAGCGTAAGCAGCCTTTACGCCTCCATGAGGAAATTCACAAGTGCAAAATATTTACGTTCTGACTCACCAAGAGGGAATTTAGGTACTTTCCCACTGCAAACGCGAATACTGGAAGGAATGGTCTTTAATACAAGTGCTTTGTAATCGCGATTTGGTGTTGTGTTATAAGTTTGGACTACCAAAACACTTAGTAACGTTGGAAACATATGCTTATCCCTTCTTCAACAGCCAAAAAGCATGCAAATGTCTAAACGACGGTGCTCGAAAGAGACACCCATTCAGGAGCATCACTGGGAGAATGGTTATAGTAAGCATCTGAAGAAGAATAAACAAATGACGGAAGAGTTCCAACACAATAGTGAAGAAGCTCACCAAATGGAAGAACGAAATGCTTCAGAGCTCAGAGTCTGAAGCAGAATGCGGTCGTCCGGAATGGACCTCAACTGTTTAAGCGATAAATGATCGCGAATGTCTGATTTGTGTCAGAAGCTTTTTATATATTTTATTTTATATAAATTTATTTTATTTCATATGTTTCAAAGCTATTTTATATTGAGCAAATTGATTTGCTTTCTCTCACTTCCCGTATTTATTGCTTAGCTTCCACTACCAACTGAGCTACGAAAACACTTGAAACGTCAAGAAGAGAGACTAAAGGCAAGAATGACACGTTAAGATATTGATCTTTGTTTAGTTAATGTTGTACTTTAATTTACATCCCCCTTTGCTGTACATGGTGACCGTCTCATTGGAATTTTTTATCACTGCACTTAGTATCCTCAACTATTCTGCTGTTTTGTATAACAGGATGATTTGTGTATATCATCTAAATCTCACTATACCTTAATTGTTATACTCTATGTGATACTTGTTCTTCATACAACTTTATCAATCCATTGCAAATCTAACTCTTATTTCAATGGTTTCTTACAGATGATTTTTTTCCTATTATTGCTTCACATCATCAGTTGCTCCTCTTGCTCAGAATTGTTATGTAAACCCTTAAAGCACAGGTTCAAGATACATTCAGTGGCCACAGAGAAAAAAAACAAACGTACCAAATCGTACAAAGCCAAGCATTCTGCATTGTGCTAATGATTAATCCTGAGGGTATCCATACTCTGGAGCTCTGACTCAAGCTCAGACTTTGACTTAGGCTTTAGCCCTAGCTCAGAATTGAACTTGCTCTTAGGTATGGGTTCAATTACAATCGTTTCTCGCTTTCGCAATTGTCGTTGATGGTGATGGCTTGTCTCGAAGATCATGCACGCAAAGCCTATTTTGCGGTCCTAAACACGCTGTTCTCTGCGAAAGCAGATGGCTGACTTTAGTCACAGACACGTTTGCACATCGTTTTGGTGGCGATGTTTCCATTCTCTAAAAGTTCACTATTTCTTTCGTCCTTCTATCATATGTCTTCATATTAAGTGGCAGACTCAACTGTGCTTCGTTATTAATGTATATATTCTGTATTCCGAGGATGGAATAGTTTTCAAAGATCTGAGCTGTTCAAGCAACCTAGACGTTGTGAGTGTCGGTGAATTCCAAGAAGAGTTCGTTCAGCTATCCTGTTAATAATGCACTGGCTTATTAACGTGCTTGAAATATACCCACGTTTCTGCTGCATAACATAACGATGGGAGTACTTTGATCTCAAAGGATTGAATCGGAACGGTGAACACGGTGTTTGTCGCCCGTTATTTGGTTTATATTGAAGACTCCGAATTTGGCAAATGCTTCTCTCGTACCACTATCTGATTCCTTTTCAAAATTCTTGGCACTTTGATTTCTAGTGTTTCATTAAGACCACGCTCAAATTTCAGCATCTCATAATTATTATTCGAGCCAGCATGTCATGTGGTCTGTTAAATGGGCTGACTTATAAAGCCCTGTACACGTGTTTCGACCCTGACTGTCTGATCAATAAGGCGGTACCCATCGTCTTTATCCACTCCTCTTGAGGCGTTCAGCCTCTATACTAAGAGTAGACGACGACGAATATTTACAGTGCGTGTCAAGCGAAAATATGACTGAACACACAGCATTGTTCACTCGATTGCTCTCTATCTGGTAGTTTTATGATATCATACTTTTATTTCAAGTGTTTTATCAAGACCAAGCACAATTTCCAACGCATCACGTAACTATTATTCGAGCCGAACTGAGAACATGTATCGAGCTCCATCAGTCAGCCCACTTCGCGCACCACATGTTGGCTCAAGTAATAATTACGAGATCCTTATCCATTCTTTTCGTCTACTCGAAGCTTATCATATGCCTATCAGATCTCGCAGTTGAGGAGATCCATGAATCGCGTGGAAATTTGCACTCAAATCGCCGACTGCGGGAAAGATGTCTTCTGAAATTCGGCCAGCACCCATGACTTTTAAGTTAATTCGTTTGTGCGACTCAAATATTCGAGCCCATTCAAGGGCTGATCACATAATAAGAAGAGAGGATATGGACTATAGATCAGTTGAGTAAACTCTACGGGAATGCAAACGCTTCCGAGATTATGGAGTACATATTTGTGGCTAACGTCAGACGTGTGCAATCCCAGATGAAGATGGATTTAGAATTACAGATATGCCTCACAACCGCCACCATGTTCGACGGAAATTACTGCTATGGATGGCGCATGCGCTAGAGACGTGGGTGTTGAGTTTCATAATACTCGTAACGACGGTTTATTCAGTTGAGGTAAAGGTCGCCTTTTCTGCTTTCGTTTCTACTTTAACCTGCTTTCTATCAGATCTTTGATCGATATATATGGCTAGAAACACAGTCTGTATATAAATTTTAGGACTGACGCTAGAAAATAGGCACTCTAGTATCTTTGATATTGTGACGGGGAGATCGAAAACATCGCCGCATAGAACGCTCGAGAATTTGAATAAATTTCAGACATGCAGAGGTTAGAATCTCTTCTCACGCATAAAAAGAGTTTGTCTAATCAGACTGTGCTTCAAGCTAGTTTTCATGTTGCGAAGAAGGCGGAATCGCCAAAACGTTAGCTATCATTGCAATATACATTGCAGTAACATCGTGTCTGTTTGAGAAAAAAGCGCCGAGCGACACTTATTTACATGATGCTCATGTCTGCTGTTGAATCAGTTGTTGGCAAATTTCATCATCTACATATTTATTATATGAGAAGGATTCTAGAAATCAGAACACTAGCAGAAATTTGTCAAGAATTCCTTTTCCAACAGCTTTTATCAGTAGCATGATGTCATGAAAAAATTTTCATATTTCCTTTAGAAACTCAATTTTATAGAACTAGAGAATTGAGTGGCGAACAAAAACAAGGCCTCAGGCGGGAATCGAACCCACGTTTCATCCTATCCGGGGACGCGTGCTCTACCACTACACCACTGAGGCACATTTGCCCGACCACTCATTCTTCAACATCTCAATGTTAGCTATCAGCCACCAACCTTTGACAGGTTTGGTCGGGTATGCGATTTCGCTTTATAAAGCCAGTTGAGCTGATAGCTATTTTAATTAGTAATACTTCGAAATTGTAGTATTTTCACTGCTTTTTTGTCAAAGGACCAACCTCCTGTCAAAGGTTGGTGGCTGATAGCTAACATTGAGACGTTGAAGAATGAGTGGTCGGGCAAATGTGCCTCAGTGGTGTAGTGGTAGAGCACGCGTCCCCGCATAGGATGAAACGTGGGTTCGATTCCCGCCTGAGGCCGTGTTTTTGTTCGCCACTCAATTCTCTAGTTCTATAAGTAACATAATAACACTGCGAAAAATGCAGTGAAAATACTACAATTTCGAAGTATTACTCAATTTTATATTTGTTTTACACACTATCGACTACTGTAAATCCGTGAGATTATCTCAAAAGTATTTCCATATAAAACCTTCACGGCAGCGCTAGTTATAGTGCATTAAACTTTGATTTACTCTCGAATGGGGGCGCCGTGGCCGAGTGGTTGTGATGTTGGTCACGACGCACATGGAGCCGAGTCCCACACCAACTTCTCTCCGGTAATCAAAAACAGCGTCGTATGGAATGCCACAGGTTATCCTCGAGATTGCAAGGAGACTCGCTCAACCAGTATTCTGTGCTGTTCAAGAAGAAGACGGAAAACGAATTGAACCTAGAAGTATTGGGATCCTTAAAGTGAAAAAACACTGTGATGACAGATCAAATAAAGTGCTAAAGTGCTAAGAGATATCAAATGACGACGATGAGCGAACTGAGTTTCGCGTTTTGATACACTATTGCTGGAAGCGACAGCTCTTGACAAGAGGTGTTGCTAAGGAGAATTGTGGTGCCGAAGACGATGGGACTGTGAGTCATGTGATGTGGCAAAGCAGTACAAACGAATCTACGATACGTTAAAGGAAAAGTAATCGACATTGATTCGTCAAAAGCGCGCGATGTTTAGCAAGACAAATGCCAGCCTCACACCACAAAGAAGGCTAGGGAAAAGTTTGATGAATTGTAGAAGGTTAAGGTCTTGTCGCACCATGCTTACACTCAAGATACTGCACTGTTCGATTATGGTCATTTCTCTTTCGATGGAACATTTTCTGTGTGGCCAATTCCAGACATTTGATCAAGTTTACACGTCAACAGATTTTTCTTCCACACCCCAAAGAATGACCTCATTCGAGCAGATCAAGAAGTTGGCAGATTGTTGGAAGAAGATTGTGGTTAGCGCTAATCTTTATCTTGAAGAATAATTGTGTTGCTCTTGGTATAAACTTTGAATTTTCAGCGGGTGTTGAGGAACTGTTTTCTCAACCTAATATATGTTGAACAAGAAAGATGAGCAAAATTTTGGATCCTGGAAAGAGTTGAATCTACGTTTCATTCTTGGCGGGGGCGAGTGCTATCACTACACCACCAAGACCACTATCCTGGCATCACTTTTCCTTTAGAAGCTGGAATTTTCGCTAGTCGCGATCACAGCCGTTATGTCCATAGAACACTAAATGTTAGATTAGTGTTCACGACTAAGATATTATGTTACATTTCGTTTGATTCATTTCATCAGCAGAGTTTCCAACTACTTCATAGAAATTTCAGGATATTATGCCTGATAGTTATTTTTGACTCATGTATGTGGTCTGTTGTGGGCGCTCATGCAATGCAATACACGTTTTTCGGCCTTGTCTGTTACCATTTACAACCATTAAATGACGCTATTTGCAATCAAATGAATTATAACTGCTCAAAATGAAGTTGTATATAATACTGGTGCTTAATTATTAGGTAAATTTTTTCCTATAATCGTTTACTGACTGTTACTTGAGTACATAGCATAGATACATAATGGTAGTAACTCTGTCTGTGTAGTGTCCATTGACTCTGTCTTTGATTGGTTATTATCGTTCGTGTCTATTTGCAAATCTCATTCGTTGTGAGCGGAGCTTGCCGCTACGGCGGTGGACCAAGTCGTTTGGGTTCTGTTTGGCCTGCCACCGGGGATGGGTCCGAGTCCGTGTATATAGACCCCGAGAAGCTTTCCGACATATTTATTCACCCACTGGCTCAAACCCTCGGTGTCTAGGTCTGCTCGAGGCAAGCATAACTGCTTCCCGAGGTCCAACGCCTGATCAAGCCCCTCAGACTACCGTTCACCTCGCTCACTCAGCAATCCTCAGTTTATATCGTTTCCACTTTGCCACTACGCACTTAGTCATGTCGCAACATTATCGTAGTTACAGTTATACGTTGTTATTATTGTTATGTTCTTGTTGTGTTATTATTGTACTTATGTATATATTTTTAGGTTGTCTTATTATCCTCTATGATGAAACTAATATTAACTCGAGGCGTCAACATCAGTAGCCGTCAGCGGCAAGACTCATCAATCAATCAACAGATCAAATCACTGGCAACTGCGGGACAACCCCGTTGCTATATGGTGCATTGGCCGGGTATCGCACCCGGGTCGCTCGCGTGGCAGGCGAGCATTCTACCACTGATCCACCAGACCACCAGAGCTCGAAATTTGGTAGCAATAGTCCGAAAGTGAACATCTTGGTCTGTGGGCGTGTGCTACCACTAAGTAAGATATTATGACGCCATGTTACTATTTAAGGATATCAATTGCCAGCCTACTTAGTAAAAACTTGTAAATTTACCAAGAATATGGGAGGTAAAGAATCTCCATAAATATGGCGCTTATTCCTGGAGTTTGATCATGAGCTACGGTGTCAAAATCTATATGCTCTCGTTCTAATGTACACTTTTGTGAGACAGAAAAAAGCAGCCAAAACTAATTTCCTGAGACGGTCATGCTATCTTCGGTTGCTATGAAGGAAGGGAAGAAAAAACCACAACGCAGAAAGCGCAGCTTTTCATGAGAAAGTTCAGACGACTGTCCAGTCGTGCATGTACACCATACCGCCTATACTGGATGAGAATGTATTGACAATTGACAATTTGGGTGTTACATGGTCACGGAGGCAGTTCTGCCTCGTCGCAAGGAGACTGGTTAAATGTGTAGAGTGATTAAAGATGCAGACCATTGGGATAATGGTTTCGTTACCTTCCCACTACGCTTCACAACAGTCTTTTTTGCCTTCAGTTCAATATGCACCATTTTATTAACACACCAATCACATCATATCTCGTATCTTAATACCGCAACACAAGCGACGTATTGATTCAGTCATCCATTCAACAATCTGCTTTGTATCAAAATTAATAAATTGTTAACGATTGACCTTTTTCTGCTATAATAATAACATATATAGAAAAACCTTTGATACTAATCGACACCAGGAAGTCTGCTGTGAAGCGTCGCGGTAGGGAATTGAAGCAGAAACCTTCGTCCGCATGGTCTGCTTCAGTAGGCATCCGGAGTAATGGACTGCTCGTCGCCCAAAGTGCGATTTTTGTAATCCAATAAGGAAAGCTTTTCCCGCTTCAAAAGAAATTCCAGATCAAACGTGTGATTCTGATACTAAGAGATCTCCTCTGCACCATAATATGCTTTTAGTGCTTCCAGCAAAGTGATATTAAAGTGGCGCTGCAGACGTAAAAGTTAATTTTATTTCGAATATTGCAACGTAAACAAATGGTTTTCTTCAAAAACGGTCATGTAACGCAATAGCTAGGAATATAAGCCATCAAATGATTACTAACACTCTAATGAAAAGACCTTGACCAGCGAAAGGGGTCAAATCTCTATTTGCCACCCTATAATAGACAACAACTAAAGTGTGCTTCACACGCGTTGCACATTTGTTTGCGTCTTCGTGCGTTGCAGCTCGTTTTTCCCCGCATGACAAAATTTTTTCCTTAAGGATCTAATGTTGTTCGCCATTAAATCTCAAAGAATTTCAAAAGTTTGCTTTTGCGTCAGAAAGGCTTCTTACAGCGCTGTAACAAAAAGAAAAGTTTTTGTGTTTTCACGCCACGTCCATTCTCGCAAGACAGAGCTCTTTACGAAAAACAGGAAATATATAAATCTGATACTCTAAAATTTTTCTAGACAACCAAAGTTCTAAAATTAATTCTGTACTAGGCAATCTTTTTACGAATCAAATTGAGAATCACATATGTGAGTTCATAATGGCACGACCACATTACCTCTTTCCATTTATAAAGTAAAAAGTAAATAAGATTGCAGAGAGAACCATCACTATATGTTTGAATGTGACTGAGGCTATTGCGCTCAGCTTAATCCTCTTCGTACAACGAGGGCACGCCGCCCATCCTCGCCTCGCCGTACGTGACGACCAGTCGGAGGTTGAGGTGGAGTTTGATGATACGTGGCGAGGCGGGGATGGCGAGGTGTCCGCGTCGAATCCAAAGGGTTAATACACGAACTTACCTTGATAACCTATAGCATGCCTATATAGTGCTCATAGAGTGAATTACATTACGAAATTTGTGAAAACGTGATGAGAAGGGAGGTATTTCCCACAATTTGAAGAGCAATTTCGATTAGCGACCTTCAACATAATAGTCTATCAGACGCACTATTTATCAACTCTGTCAGCGCCTCAAATCTGTCACTAAGAAGGAAACAGTGAGATATTTCCACCCACAAAAATACTGCCATTAGAAAGGAAGTAAAGAGAAGATGCTGTCGTGAAGAGACTGGAAGAAAAAGCATGATTTTTTTTCGCCTCTCTTGTTGCTCAACACATTACAAAGATGGTGAATACCAATTATTTCTTTATGTGAACAAAACCTGTGTAAATGCTTGAGATTTTCGGAACCCAACGCAGGATATGCGTACTTAGTAGCATTGTGTTACAAAGAAAGCTATATGAGACCGTATAGAAGCGCTTAACAGGTATAATATATTCATGGACATATCACGTAGCACCATAAAGAAATTGTTCAAAGTTACGTCAGTTTCAATAAGGAAATGGTGCAAAATTACGTCAGCTCAATAAAGAAAAGGTGCAAAATTGCGTCAGTCCCAAAAGTCCTGTCTCGACCAACCTGCGTCATTTGCGTGGCGTCCCGCGCGGAGGGTGGGTCGCATGACGCCGAGCTTGGCACAAGTTGCCCACGCTCCAGGACTTCCCTAGACCGCTGATACAGTATGTTTTTTTTCATTGTTGTATCACTCTGTTTTTTCCTCTTTTTACATCGTTTGGATTCACACAGCCAAACTTAAGTGGCATCACATGAGGCCCGGCAAGGTTGAGCTCGTTCGACACGAAGTCCTGTGACTCCGGACACAGCTATTCGTTTACGATAGCCCGGTTAGTTCTTTGCAAATTGCTTCGTATCGTTCTACATGGCTGGTCGTATGACTCGAGTGAGAGCCATTAAATTTCTACTTTTGTGTATCTTTGCTAATTAACATTCTGATAACCTCTGCTGATGTCGTGATGGTCACAACAAAATGTTGACACTTCCGCTATTCACAGTTAATACTGGTTTTTCCAACATTCAACATTAGAAATCTTGAGTAACTAGCAGTTTTTTTATAATTAGGATTGTCCTTAAAATACAAAAATTACATATGTTATTCAACTGGGGACCAACTAATTGTATTGCACACTACATTTTTTTCAATGCAAGTCGTCTGACAAAAACATTGCTCTCAGCATTTGGTGGAATTTTTGCTAATGACTCTGATTGCATCGTGACATTTCCTACATTCTACTCCATACACTACAACAACAGCGATTGGAAACAGACCACTCATTACTTTTGAAGTTTGAATTTCGTTTGCAAATCTGTTATCTCAATCTAATTTTTACCCCATGGAGGACTAGCACTTTTTTGATATTCTCTTAGACAAATCGACGCTTATTTCTTGAAAATGCCTTTTACTGCGCTGTAGCAGCGAAAATAAAATTCAAGTTTTACATTCAACGTGCAGTTTTTGCTCGACTTGAGTGAGTGAATGGCTGTGCAGGTAGATTTCACAACGTTCCCAAAAACTGCACCTAGGTGAGAAGTAGGCAGTGGTCGGATCACGAGTGAAATTTCGGAGCATCAATGGCATCGCTCAGACTGAACCTTCTAAATATTAAAGTGTAATGTCGTGTCGTTAGTGAACCCGCTATGAAGAGATTTTCCAAGTTTTCCGTTGAGAATGAAGAGATGGGGAGTGGAAAAGGTGCAAGAAACCACAAAGAGGACATTCCCACTTGACATTTTTTTGTTCCATCTTCACTGAGTTTTTTTTTTTTTCATACTATGCGGATCCCCAGTCCTTCTAGCATCAAAATTCGCACAGTCGTCTTCCTCTTAAGTATTGTAGAATGCTGGTTGAACGAGTCTCCTTGCAGTCGCAAGAATAGCCTGGCTGTGGCGTTTCATAGGACGTTGTGCTTGACCGACAGTGAGAGGTGAGGAGCGCAGCTTGACTCCATGGTGCGTCCGACGAGCATCATAAGCCACTTGGCCTCGGCGCCCCCAAAAAGGCATTCAACTGTAACGAAATGTGGTGAACCACGTAAAACAGTGCGAAAAGCTCAAAACCAATGTCTACATTTCAAGGTCTCTCCTATGATTCAACAGAGATTGCAGCTGCTAAAGTACACTTATAACCAAAAATTATTGAGAGTTGTCGATGGTAGTAGCTTCATGTGCATATGCAATATCGTTTTTTGAAAAAACTAGTCATTGTTTTGATATTTTTTTTAATCACTGTAGTGGCATTCGGTGCAATGCATAATTTAGGGATATCAAAATGTGAGATGTTTGTATAGCAATATTGTATATTTATAAAACCAATTATCTAAATTATTTAGAATGTTTTTTATTTGACCGCTCAAATGTGAAATATTGTATAAAGCTATATTTGTAATATTACGAAACCAATTATCTAATTAATTTGAAATGCCTTTTATTTGACCACCTTTAGCAGCGGTAAAATCAAATTAGATACCCAATTATAAAGAGTGGTATGGAGAAATATTTTACGTCAGGTGGGATTCGAACCCACATTTCATCCTATCCGGCGCTCAGCACGCGCCCCGTGGATTAGCGTGAAATGCGGATTCTAATCCCAGCTGACGCAAATGTTTTTTTGCACATCACTCTTTTATCATTGGGTATCTAACTGATTATTTTGATTATCATTGGTGCTAAGCAATGTATAAAGGCGACTTCGTGTTTTGCATGAAGAAAAAGTAAAGGTTAAATAAGGGTTGATATATACCTTTGTATACGGCGCCGTTTTTCGCGGTG
>JAHQIW010005628.1:0-12722 GCA_019055375.1 Parelaphostrongylus tenuis
TTTTCTGAGACATGCAGGGACCCTCCTTCAGTTTGCAACAGGTTGCATCCATCTGCTGTCCTTTCAGTGCCTCCCTTGAAACTCAGCTCATGAGCTCCATTGTCTGCATCGCGGCCCACCTGGCTGCCACGGGAGGGACAGAGCTGACAATGAATCCAAAGCTCAGATCTGACGGACAGGAATCTGTGTATAAAGGACCTGATGATATTAATGCTGTAGAAGCTGTAGGAGGCTCCAGGGATCCGTAACCAGGGCTTGGGCCAAAGTGGCTCCACGGCGGTTTTAATGCCTGGGGAGGGTTCTGTGTGTAGTGGGGGTGGGGTGAGTCTCCTGAGGTTCTGAAGGCCCACTGCGTGCAGGTTCATGGTGCACAGAGAAGAGAAGGCAGAGTCCTTCCCTGGAGGTGGTCATGGATGAGCCAGACAGGCAGGCAGGGCACGATAGCACCTGAGCTGCCTTCATGAGTGAATGGTGTGGGGGCGGAGGAAGAGAACCAGGTCTGCTCCCTTATGTGGTGCCCGGGGCAGGTTGTCACCAGACTAAACACTTACTATGGTGATGGCCATCACTGCTGTCTGCCTAGGGTTGACATTGGTGTGTGCCTTCACCTGAGTGGTCAGGCCGTCTCGAAACTACACTGGCCATGGGCCATGCCTGTCCTTGGAACTTGACATGTTTCGTCTCTTCCTTACTGAACATTGATTTCCAAGAGGGTTGGGAAAGGTTCACAAGGATGTTGGGTTTTTCTCTAGCTTTGTCTCGTGAGGAATGCTTTCCTGGTCGTTGGTGTGGTTTGCTTTTCCCAGCTCTCTTTCTTGGCTTATTTTGTGAAGTTGTTTCTGCCAGAGGAAGAGCTCAGAATTTGCCTTCTGGCTGAGATGTGACACTTCACTGGAACCCAGCGGAGGGGGGAGTGGTGGGTCTGGAAGAAACGTGTTCATGACTTGGTGGATAGGACGCGTGGAGGCTGAGCCTGGCCGACTGGCTGTGACCACAGGTGACCCTCTTGCCCTCCACCTCCCCCAGGCAGCGTGGGCCCAGAGGAACTCAGCTTAAAAATAGCTTGCCCAGCCACCCACAAGAGGAGCCCTGCTTGTCAAATTAGGATCTGACACCTTGATCCAGAAGAAGTCAGTTTCACACACGAGGGTCCAGGAGCGGTGTCATGCCAGAGACCCCTGGAGCAGCAGACAGGATGGAAATGTTGGGGAGAGGTCCCGGAGGCAGGCGGCCCAGGCCTGCCTTCTGCAGGAGCGCCTCATCTGCCCACCCCCCACTCCTCTGTCCCTGCGATGGCATTGGGGTCAGCGGCCAGGGTTCCCAGGAAACGGACAAGCGCAGCTTGTGGGCCAACATGTTTCCTTGTACCTGAAAGCCATCAGCAGTTTTCAAAGTCCAGCCTCAAATCCAGAGCATAATTTATGTCCACTGGTCATTGCCAAGAAGGCCACACTGAAAATCCCGTCTGAGTACTGGGGGTGACCGAGGCCCACATTGCCCTGATGTTGAACTTGTTCAACTGTTCGGCTTTGGCAGAATTATGAAGGCCGCAGACACGTGAACCCTACAAGGTCAGTTTGCTTTCGAGCTGCCTTTCAGGGCTCGCCACCGCACCCCAGGGCTGGCGGGCTGTAGTTTCTCCTCGTTCCTCCCCGGACCTGGTGTGGGCCGCGGCGGCATCTGTTTCCCATCTTTGTGGATGTTGTTTTCTGAAAAGCAAGTGAGGAGCTGCCTGCTGGAGGATGGGAGGCCCCTCCAGCCAGACTCCAGGACGCACGGTCAGGCGGTGAGGGCACCTGAGCTCCCAGGGAGGCTCATAGCCCGCCCATTCCCTCTGAGGCCACGTGTGTGTGTCCAGACCCAGCCCGGCCACGTCCTGGGGGCTGAGCAGCCTCAGTCTTTCCATCTGTAGAATGGAGGGGCTTTCATCTGCGGGGGTGGGCAGGGAGGCCATGGGCACAGGGTGGGGGCAGGGACGTGTTTCTTGCAGTTTCCAGCTGAGGCCTTGTGGGCGTGAGCTGGTGTCTGAGACAGTTCCCAGACTTGGCTAAGTGTGGTGATGAGAGTGGAGTTGGGGGTGGGGGTCCCTCCTCATAGCCTGGACATTGGGGTGGGGGTTCTCGACTTTGAGGCACCTCAAGTCTAATTTCAACAGCTCCGTATGTAAGGATAACGCAGCCACAGATGTTCTCAGGGACTTGTCAGCCTGGATGCAAACCCCCATCCCCGCCCCACCCTGTGTGGGCATCCTGCCCCGGCTTCTGGTACAGGGAGGGGTCAGATCCCTTTACCGAGGGAAGGAACTGAGGCTCTGAGAGGTGGGGCAAGGAGATCAAGGACCCTGGGCCCGACAGGGGCAGAGCCAGCACTTGAACCTGGGTGCTGGGCCCTCATGTCCGACTCTTTGCCCTGAACCGTGAGAACTGGGCTGTAGAGAGGGCTGAGTGCCAGAGAATTGATGCTTTTGAACTGTGGTGTTGGAGAAGACTCTTGAGAGTCCCTTGGACTGCAAGGACATCAAACCAGTCAATCCTAGAGGAAATCAACCCTGAATATTCACTGGAAGGACTGATGCTGAAGCTGAAGCTCCTGTACTTTGGCCAACTGATGTGAAGTGCTGACTCATTGGAAAAGACCCTGATGCTGGGAAAGATTGAAGGCAGGAGGAAAAGGGGGCGCCAGAGGATGAGATGGTTCGATGGCATCACTGAGTCCATGGACATAAGTTTGAGTAAGCTCTGGGAGATGGTGAAGGACAGGGAAGCCTGGTGTGTTGCAGTCCCTGGGGTCTCAAAAGAGTTGGACATGACTTAGTGACTGAACAACAACAAAAATGTGGTCTTCAGCCCCCATCTCGCTCCTACCCAAAGGCTCAGTGTCTATGCCATGAGCCTCTGCTACATTGAGGTGTCAGGGGCCATTGTGTCGTCCCAAAGCTATTCATATCTCTATTCCGAATTCCACCATTACACATTCATTTCTTTGGCCAGAAAGTTTTGATGTCTCTTGAGTCTTAAGTGCTGAGGCTTTTATACACCCCACCTGTCTTCCTTTGGGCCTCTCTCGGTTTTGCGGACGCGTACTTGTTTATAAACTGGAGAAGGAAATGGCAAAGGTATGAAGTGAATTCTGGACATGTTTTAAGAGTCTTGTCTTGAAAGTTCCCCAAGGAAACGGCAACCCACTCCAGTGTTCTTGCCTGGAGAATCCCGGGGATGGGGTCGCACAGAGTCGGACACGACTGAAGTGACTTAGCAGTAGCAGCAGCAGCATCTCTACTCAGAGTCAGCAGTTTGACCTTCTTGTACTTCTTTTCCTTGTTGGTTTTAGTATCAAGGTTACGCTAGTCTTATAAAACAAGGAGGAGAGTGTTCCTGGTTTACCCCCAAGAGTTCCTGTGAGATTGCTGTTTACTTCCCTGGCTTTTTGGAAGAATTGATTGGCAAAACAAGTAGGTTTTCATTGTGGGGAGGCTTTTCATTTCAGATTTAATTTTTTTCATGCAAATAAAAATTTCTGGTTTTGTATGTCTTCTTGGGTCTATTTAGGTAAAGCATTTCCCGCTGCTGGGAATTTAGTGAGGCCAGCAGACTCTGCAATTAGTAAGTGAACTGTGGTTCATAATATCTTTCTTGTCTGCAAGATGGGTTGTCTCCCCTTTTAAAAATCCTTGATATTGGTGATTTGTGCTCTGTCTCTTTTTCTTAATCAGTTTCTGTAGGGGTTTATCATTTTTACCAATCCTTTCAAAGAGCCAACTTTTGGTGTTTTTTAAAAAAATTCATATGTGCTTACTGTTTCCTTATTTTCTGCTCCTTTTTCTTCCATCTGCCTTGTGTGTCATTTGCTGTGCTCCTTTTCTGGTTTCTTGGGATAGAGGCTTAATTGATTTTTAGCCTTCCTTCTTTTCCAGGATATGTGTTTAAGGCTTTAAGTTACCCTGTAAACATAGTTTGCTGGGTCCCACAAGTTTGAATAAGCCAGACTTTCATTATCTTTGATGGAAAAGTATTTCTGATTTTCATTGGGTTTTTTAAAATTATTCATGAAGTTCTTCAAGAAGTATGTCATTTAACTTCCCAATGTTTGGGGAGGTTTCTCTAGTGACCCTTTGTTGATTTCTAGCTTAATTCCATGAAGAGCCCTGTCTTAGGCTTTTTGGGCTACAGTTACAAATACTGTAGACTAGCTGCTAGACAAGAGAAAGTTGTTTCTTAGAGTACTGGAGGCTGGGCAGTCCCAAGATCACCAGCAGGTGCCACGTCTGCTGAGGCCTGTTTCCTGGTTCCTAGACTGCCTGCTGCTTCTCGCTGTTGTCACAGCACGGGAGCCCATTCCCTCCTGACCTGACCCCTCCCAGAGTCCCTGCCTCCTAGTATCATCTCCACGTGCGGGGTGAAGTTTGAGGGCACATAAACCGTCAGCCCATTGCAATCCCTAAGCATGCCCTGCATTACTTCAGTCCTTTGAAATAATTCGAGCTTTCCTAGTGGCCCAATATATATTCATTTTGTTATATGTTCCTTGGGCCCTTGAAAAGCATGCGTATCAGGGGGCATGCAGTGTTGCGTGCGTATCAGTTAGATCATATCAATTCAGGTTTCGGTAGCCACGTTGAGTAAAGCAGAAGTATGTGAAATCATCTGTAATACATTTTATTTTAACACACCCAAAATGGTATCCTTTCAGTGTGTGATCAGCATGATGAAACCTAATGAATCAGTTTCTGTTCTTTCTTTCTCGCTACATCTTTCAAATCCAGTGTGTGTCTCCCATGTGCAGCACATCTCAGTGTAGAGCCGGCCACATTTCAGGTACTTCATGGCTGCAGGTGACCACGCACCAGGGAGCCCAGTTCCGTGAGAGAATGTGTCTTTCATGTCTGCCATTGCGATTATGAACCTGGCTGTTACTCCTTTTCTATTTCTGTCAGTTTTTATGTATTGATATTTTGAGGTTATGTTATTAGGTATATTCAAATTTAGAATCCTCATCTTTCTGGTAGACTGAACTTGTATCAGTATGAGATGCTTGTTTTTATCGCTAGGAATGCTTCTTACTTTAGGCACTGTTTGACAGTGATATTGGCACATCAGTTTTCTGTCCTTGTTTGCCTGGGTATCTTTTCGTTTCACCTGTCTGTGGTCTTCCATCTTCACATGTACCTCTGTGAATAGTGTAGAGTTTTAATGTTAATCAGTTTGACACTTTTTATCTTTCCATGAGAACCTTTGCTCTGTTTGTAGTTTGATGTTCCCCTGTGCAGACACCATGTTGCTGTTTGTTTTCTGTCTGTCCCGCCTCTTCTGTGTCCTTGTCACGTGCCTTTTATTAGAAGGATGAGGTGTTTTTCTAGTTCTTACTCCTCTGTCAGGTGGTTGGGTGAACATGCGCAGATAGGCGTGTGGTTTACATTTAAGTCTAACTTAGTACTTTTACTGCCTCCCTGACACGACTGTTTCCTCCTTGTCACTGTTATCCTTTAAAATTGTAGATATATTTTTGGTGTTATCATGATTGTAGAGTTAATATGTACTGTCACAGTTACCTCATTGTTGGTCTTTACTTGTTTTTCTATTTTTCAGTCAGAAACTACTTTTCTTTTTCCCAAAGCACGGCCTTAATATTTTTTTAGTTCGTGTCTGTGGGTGATGAGTTGTCTCATTTCCACTTGCCCTAAAAGTCTTTATTTTCTTTCCCTCCAGAAGCGTGTTTTTGTTGGGTGTAGAACTCCAGGTTGGTGGTGTTTGTTTTCAGCATTTTACAGGCGCCCGTCAATGATCTCCTGACTTTGTTGTTCTTGAAAAGTCAGCTCTTGGCGTTGCTGTGCCACTAAAAAGCCACACCTTTTTTCCTCTGAGCGCTGGAACATTTTCTTCTCGCCTTAGGCACCCGCAGAGCTGCTGAAACCAATGTGTGGTTTTCATTTTTGAGTCAATGGTCTGATTCTTGAGCCAATCTTGCCCCCATCCCTGCCAGTCAGTTCAGTCACTCAGTGTCTGACCCGTTGTGACCCCATGGACTGCAGCACACCAGGCTTCTCTGTCCATCACCAGCTCCCGGAGCCTGCTCAAGCTCATGTCCATCGAGTCGGTGATGCCATCCAAGCGTCTGATCTTCTGTCGTCCCTTCTCCTCGCCTTCAATCTTTCCCAGCGTCAGGTTCTTTTCCAATGAGTCAGTTCTTTGCATCAGGTGGCCAAAGTATTGGAGCTTCAGCATCAGTCCTTTCCAGTGAATATTGAGGACTGATTTGCCTTAGGACGGACTGGTTGGATCTCCTTGCAGTCCACGGGGCTCTCAAGAGTCGTCTCCAGCATCACAGTCCAGAAGCATTGATTCTTCGGCATTCAGCTTTCTTCATGGGCAAATTCTCACATCCATACATGACTACTGGAAAAAACATAGCTTTGACTAAATGAACCTCTGTCGGCAAAGTAATGTCTCTGCTTTTTAACATGCTGCCTAGATTCATCATAGCTTTCCTTCCAAGGAGCAAGTGTCTTTTAATTTCACCATCTGCAGTAAGTTTGGAGCCCAAGAAAATAAAGTCTGTCACTGTTTCCATTGTTTCCCCATTGATTTGCCATGAAGCGATGGAGCCGGATGCCATGATCTTCATTTTGTGAATGCTGAGTTTTATGCCAGCTTTTTCACTCTCCTCTTACACGTTCATCAAGAGGCTCTTTAGTTCCAACCCCTGGAGGCATTTCTTAGTCCCCTTTCTGTCTTTTCTCTCCCTCATAAGGGGACCCATTTATAGCTTTTAACAACATAGTTTAACAACGGGCTCTTTCAATGTATTCTATACTTTTTTCCCTCTTATATATATATATATATTTTTAACTGATCCATCCTTCAGTTCACTGATCCTCTCTTCAGCTATGTCCAATTTGATGTTAAGCCCAGAGACTGAGTTCTTAAATTCAGTCCACTGTTATTTTAAAGTTGTAGCATCGGTTTTGATTCTCAGAAATTTTTCCTTTGGTCAAGTATATTTTTTGAACTGGTGACATTTGCATCTGATACATCTAGCATACCTCTGATATGCTGATATGCATCTGATCCCTCTGGATCTGTTTCAGTTCTTTTTCTCTTGGTCCTGTTTGTTGTTACACTCTTTTTTGGTTTGTTGGTTGCATGTTGGGCACTACGTTTGGAAAACCCTAGAGGTGCTGAGTGATGCTGTCTTCTCCAGGCTTTCCTCTGACGTCGACCTCTCGTGGGGACAGAGCTCTGTGTTCAGCTCAGGGCCTGCGTGACTTGAGGCTGGGGGGTCCTTGTGAGCTGAGTCTCAGCAGCCTTCACCCACCTTCCCCGCCGCCCCCACCCGACCCCAGGGAGGAGCCCTCCAGCGTCTCCGTCTGGAAGCCTGGGGTGCCTCCCAGGGCCCCTCCTTCTCGGCAGGTCCTGAATCCCACCGTCCACCTCCTGAAGACCACGAGGTGATTGATACTCAGCGCTCAGCCAGTTTGGGCAGGGTGTTGGGTACGTTTTCTGTGCCTAACTTTTCTTGGGGAGACTGGTCTCTACCATCGGGACTGACTTGTCAGGCCTGCGCTCATATGTTTGTCTTCCCAGCCCGAGGAGCCGTCCAGAGCTGTGTTAGCCAGTCCCCTCTGCTGGACTTTCCCCCACCTTTTCTTCGCAGAGTCAGCTTTGTTCAGATGCCCCGGGGGAAGGAGCGGCCCCTCAGTCTCCAGCTGCCTCACTGGGCTTCCCTTTTGCTTGAGATCTTGGATTGTGGCTGCCTGAGGACCTCTTTTAAAATGTATTTAGCTTTTCTAGCTCTGGGTAGGCTGACCTACAAGCTGCTTGCGTCTGTAACTGGAAGTGGGGAAGCCCTGGGTGTCTTCTCTCATCTGAAGCCACATGTAAGCATCACACTAATTATACTGATCATCTTTATTTGATACAGGGAAAACAAGAGGCAGGGGTCCTTGCTTAGTACCCACGGTTGTGTTTCGGATCAGAATCCCCAGCTTGCCCATGCTCTTTCAGTGCCACTTGAATTTGGGAAGAAGGTGGAGCAAGCAGCCCACGCAGCCTGGGGACGGAGGAGCCGGTGTGCCCGCTTCCCCTGCGCCTGCCAGCCCAGGGCAGGCCTTGCGATGACGGGCTGCTGGTGGTGGAGGAGAAGCTGAGGAGGGCGGGGCTGCGTGACCTGTTGTGTGATGGGGTCACATGTGGGTTTTGTTTTTCAGTTTGAAAAATGACTGCTTTTAATCTTCCCTTCAGTTTCACTTTAAGGTTGAAAATGAAGATTTTATTCTTCAAGTTGAGCACAGTGATTTTACAGTCTTTTTGAAAGCCACAGTTGAGGTTTTCAAAAGACGTCTCAGAGAACTGCAGTAGATAAAGCAAAAAAAAAAGAGAACGTGTTCAGGGTGCACTGCAGGTGGGACCACAGACTGTACCCTGTCTCCCCAGAGTCTGTCATTGCTGAGACAGGCAGATATAGGACCCCAAGCACCCCGGGGACTGAGTGCTCAAGTGACGGCAGAGGACCAGGCTGAGCCAGGAGCAGTGTGGGCTATGCCCTGCTGCGTGGAGAGCCGCGAGGCTGGGAGTGGGGCCAGGAGAGGGGGTGGGAGACTTGGGTGTGGAGGGCGGGGAAGCCCCTGGAGGGATCTGGGAGGTGCTGGCTGTCACGGCTTGAGGCAGGGCCACCCCTGAACCTCCACCGTGCAGCCCCCATGGGGCCGAGTCGTCTGGCGGCCCAGGGTCGAAGTTAAGAGGGCGAGCTCACAGCAGGTTGAATGAACCCCTGTCCCCACTGTGGGTTCATTGTGAGCGCCCGGAGCGAGGTTGGTCAAGCGCTTGCTGAGCTCAAGTGAGGGAGCCAGTCAGGGAGGACCAAGCTCAGGGTGAGAGTGAGGGGCAGCCAGCGCGGGGAGTCCTCCTCAGCCACGTGGGTTCTGGGCACACCCTTGAGTTCAGGGGTGCCCTTTCAGTAGCCTCACTGCAGGCTTGTTTTGGGGGTGGAGGAAGCAGAAGCCCACTTAGAAGACGTGCTCATCCCTAGCAGTGGTGGTTTCTGAAGCAGTTTATACTGTTCGGTTTGACTGTGACCCAGTGACCTTGCAGGGTGACGTTTGACGGTGGGCCTGAGCTGTGGGCACGGCCTTCCTTCTCCCGTACCCAACACACACCTGCCATCTTTTTGGCAGCCCCTCCCCACTCTCTGCACCCTTGATGGTGGGCCGGAGCCCAGCCCCCCTGTTACCACGGAGCCCTTTGTGACAGAGTGGCTTCCATGATCCGGGCTCCCGGGAGACGTGCTGGAGGCAGAGCCTTCGTGCCATTTCTTCTTGAGACAGCGGAGCTGGTGGTCATAGTGTGAGAGCAGTGGTCATAGTGTGAGAGCAGTGTGAGAGTGGTGTGTGTGAGAGCGGTGTGTGTGAGAGAGCGGTGTGCGTGTGAGAGAGCGGTGTGTGAGAGCGGTGGTCATAGTGTGAGATCGGTGGTGATACCTCAGGCGCTCAGGGATCTGCCTGAGAAACAGCAGGTGCCCCCAAGTGGGGGGGTGCCCCCAAGTGGGGGGCTGCCCCCATCCGCGAGGATGGGTCGCAGAAGGGCCAGCCTATGGGCGCTTTTCCCATGCTGCAACCCCAAGAAAAAGGCCAAGACAAGAAATAAGTCGGCCTCATCCCACGTCCTGGAAGCAGAGTGCCCGGAGGTGAGAGCAGCCGGGGGATGGGCCCGTCGGGTTGGCCCTCACCCGGCGAAGAGTTGGGATTGTGTTTTACTTTGTTCGCATGCTCGTGGGCCCTGCCGGCCAGGGCGTTCTGGCCTCCTGGGCAGGATCGACCCCAGCAGGTTGACCTTGTAAGAGGCTGTGCAGGTGCTACGTGGACGATGGGCGGGGGCCCCACAGGAAGGGAAACAGGAGGAGTCACTGGGGCACGTGGACTGAGCTCTAGAGTCAGTCCTTGGAGCAGAAAGGAAAGGCTAAGCCCCTTAAAGTCTCTCTTCTTCCAAACAAGGGATCCACTGGCTGGAGGAGTCTCTGGGGCGTGTGGGTCGAGCTAGAGAGTCAGTCCTTGGAGCAGAAAGGCTAAGCCCCTTACGTCTGCCATCGTCCAAAGCACAGAGCAGTGCGCCCAGTGTTCTAATGACGGGTGCCTACTGCTCCTGTGTATAACATACACCCTCACAGCCTCACATGTCTACTACATGCCTCTTACAAAGTGCTGGGCAGTGCTCTAGGTGCTGAATACTTAGTATGTAGTAGGGGATACGTAGCCCAGGATTTTTTGTATTTGTGCAAAGAACAATAGAAGAATGAAAGAGTCCGTGTGGTTGGTTTGAGCAAGTTCACCACGTGGACGGCCCCGCGTACGTGCATATTGTGATAAAATACATATAACATGAATTACCATTTTAAGCAGTTCATTGAATGACTGGGTGACTTCAGTGGAGTCAGGCTAACAGACGGCCTTGGGGTGCCATCAGCCTCTTTCCCAGAGGAACACTCCAAAGCCTGGTGGCCTTGAAGACCTTACCTTTCTTCTTCACTCTCCCCAGAGGCTCTCGGTCACTTGTCTGTGTGTCGTTTAAGAATCTTTTTATCCACTTTGTTCCTAAGTGTATGTTTAGGAAAGTCTCTCAGACTTCCCTGGGTCTTGAGAAGGCAGGCTTGGATTCCGGGTTCTCCCCTACCGCACAGGCTTGGATTCCGGGTTCTCCCCTGCCGCGTGCCTGCCAGGTCGAGATGGAGGCTGCAGGCCAGTCTGAGTTGTAGGGGTCTGTGTGGTCTTGGGGTCAGTGGAGCCCCTCTTCTCCAGAGGGGCAGGGAGATCCTTTGAGTGGAGCCTGGAGAGACTGGACAGTGTCAGTCTTCAGAGTCTCGCTCTCTTTAACATTTGTGTTTGCATTTAGTTACTTCCTCATTGACCTGTTTTCTAGGAGTTCTCCACACGTCAACAACTGAAGGCATGCAGGGAGCAGCTTCTTACAAGAGAAGCAGAAATCGCGCAGCTAAAAGCAGAAAGGAGCAACACCAGGGTCAGTAGGCGGAGTCTCACGTGTTGACCTGTGCCCCGAGGGGGTCACCGCTGGGCTCCATGTTGCTGTCTTTAAAGTCTGTCTGGTTTTCAAGTCATTTTTCACATCTTCCCACTGAGAAGACCGAGGTGGATCAGTTCGGGGTTCTCATACCTTGCTTCAAATTGATGATGAGAGCTAATGTAATTTTTGTACATTTGAGGGGAGAGTTCTCTTAGCTTCCATTTTTGTCCATGCTGCAGTTTGTGTGGGATCTTAGTTCCCACACAGGGATTAAAACCCATGAGCCCTGCAGAAGTGTGGAGTGTTAACTCCCGGGCCACTGGGGAAGTCCACTCTAACTTTAGACTGAACTGGCGGGATTCCGACATGCCTTAGCATGGTTTCGGTCTTAGCGTGAGGCTGAGAGGCGTTCTCGGCCCTGAATTCAAGTGTGAGGTTGAAGGTGCTCCTTTGGCCCCACCTTGCAGCTGCTGCTGGAACACCTGGAGCTCCTGGTTTCCCGGTACGTGCCGTCCCTCCGGATGATGGCGGGCACGCAGCAGGCGCAGTCCCCAGCCAGCGTGACCAGCGAGTTGGAGGTGCTCAGGGCACTGAGATTGCTGTTTGAGCACCACAAGGCCCTGGACGAGAAGGTACCAGCCACGTGGCCTTCCTGGATTTGTACACTTGCTGCCTGGTTAGGTGGACGATGCATGTGTTTATGGAACTAGTTGACTTTTGAGCTTTTTGAATTCTTGTAAATACAGTTTTTCTGTAAGAACTCAGAGTTTTAGATGGTTAAAATGCATTGCCTGTGTACATGCTCAGACATGTCCGAGTTTTGCGACCCTGTGGATCATAGACCACCACGCTCCTCTCTTCATGGGGCTTCCCAGGCAAGAATACTAGAGTGGGTGTGCCATCTTCTACTCCAGGGGATCTTCCCGACCCAGGGATCGAACCTGCCCTCTCACATTGGCAGGCAGATTCTTTACCACTGAGCCACCTGGGAAGCCCCCAGTTAAAAAGTATCAGTTGGCATAAATGTCGCAAGGTTTATTTTATTCTGTATATCAATTTGCAATTAAAAACTGGGTAATACAGTTCTTTTAGAGTCAATTCTGAAACTTAGAATTTAAAGCTGCTAGTAAGCAGATTTTCTTCACCTTAAGGTCAATGAGAGACATTAAAGGTGTTTCTGTTACCGTAACCATGGAATCAGGTGAGGGTACAATAAGAAGTGCACTAACGTATGTACACACATCAACACACAGTGATTCGGCCCCTTTATTTCAGTTGAGAGAGGAACTACGAGCAAGAACGTGAAAGGTGTAGTTCGTTAGAAAAGGAGTTAAGAACCAAAACACAGAGAGGTAAGTTTGATCAGTCATCGTAATTTCAGTTAAGGATTCGTCATTTGTATACTTTTCATTTCACAAAGTATGAAGGCTGTGGTGGTGGACATCAGATGTTATTTATCTTTGAAAAGGGGCGCAAGGGCCTGAGGAATAACCCCAGGGAGGGCCGGGGCCTAGAGCCAGGGAGAGACATGTTGGAGGGCGGCGGGGTGGGCAAGGAGGGGAGTGGGCTTGGTGACATGGGCTCCTCCAGCCCCCGGGGAGCTGCCTGGCACGCAGGGCACAGCGCCTGCTTGCAGAGAGATGGAGAGCAGGCGGGACAGGGACAGCAGAGGCCGCTCCCAGGCAGCCCTCAGAGAACCCAGTGGGCACTGCA
>JAHQIW010005630.1:0-21333 GCA_019055375.1 Parelaphostrongylus tenuis
GTGCTATACCATAATGAAGCTTCAACATGAGTTCTCTGTGCGCTTTTACACGTTTCAACCAAGATGCCAATATTTTTAGATAGATCTCGTTGCCAGCAATCTCATGGTACTACTGGATTCCGGATCCGATTGAAACAGACTGAGTAATGACGTAAAAAGTGGTGCTATACCATAATAAAGCTTATCATCAGTGATTAATGTTCAACATGAGTTCTCTGTGCGCTTTTACACGTTTCAACCAAGATGCCAATATTTTTAGATAGATCTCGATGCCAGCAATCAAATTTTACTACTGGATTCCGGATCCGATTGAAACAGACTGAGTAATGACGTAAAAAGTGGTGCTATACCATAATAAAGCTTATCATCAGTGATTAATGTTCAACATGAGTTCTCTGTGCGCTTTTACACGTTTCAACCAAGATGCCAATATTTTTAGATAGATCTCGATGCCAGCAATCAAATTTTACTACTGGATTCCGGATCCGATTGAAACAGACTGAGTAATGACGTAAAAAGTGGTGCTATACCATAATAAAGCTTATCATCAGTGATTAATGTTCAACATGAGTTCTCTGTGCGCTTTTACACGTTTCAACCAAGATGCCAATATTTTTAGATAGATCTCGATGCCAGCAATCAAATGGTACTACTGGATTCCGGATCCGATTGAAACAGACTGAGTAATGACGTAAAAAGTGGTGCTATACCATAATAAAGCTTATCATCAGTGATTAATGTTCAACATGAGTTCTCTGTGCGCTTTTACACGTTTCAACCAAGATGCCAATATTTTTAGATAGATCTCGATGCCAGCAATCAAATTGTACTACTGGATTCCGGATCCGATTGAAACAGACTGAGTAATGACGTAAAAAGTGGTGCTATACCATAATAAAGCTTATCATCAGTGATTAATGTTCAACATGAGTTCTCTGTGCGCTTTTACACGTTTCAACCAAGATGCCAATATTTTTAGATAGATCTCGATGCCAGCAATCAAATTGTACTACTGGATTCCGGATCCGATTGAAACAGACTGAGTAATGACGTAAAAAGTGGTGCTATACCATAATAAAGCTTATCATCAGTGATTAATGTTCAACATGAGTTCTCTGTGCGCTTTTACACGTTTCAACCAAGATGCCAATATTTTTAGATAGATCTCGATGCCAGCAATCAAATTGTACTACTGGATTCCGGATCCGATTGAAACAGACTGAGTAATGACGTAAAAAGTGGTGCTATACCATAATAAAGCTTATCATCAGTGATTAATGTTCAACATGAGTTCTCTGTGCGCTTTTACACGTTTCAACCAAGATGCCAATATTTTTAGATAGATCTCGATGCCAGCAATCAAATTTTACTACTGGATTCCGGATCCGATTGAAACAGACTGAGTAATGACGTAAAAAGTGGTGCTATACCATAATAAAGCTTATCATCAGTGATTAATGTTCAACATGAGTTCTCTGTGCGCTTTTACACGTTTCAACCAAGATGCCAATATTTTTAGATAGATCTCGATGCCAGCAATCAAATGGTACTACTGGATTCCGGATCCGATTGAAACAGACTGAGTAATGACGTAAAAAGTGGTGCTATACCATAATAAAGCTTATCATCAGTGATTAATGTTCAACATGAGTTCTCTGTGCGCTTTTACACGTTTCAACCAAGATGCCAATATTTTTAGATAGATCTCGATGCCAGCAATCAAATGGTACTACTGGATTCCGGATCCGATTGAAACAGACTGAGTAATGACGTAAAAAGTGGTGCTATACCATAATAAAGCTTATCATCAGTGATTAATGTTCAACATGAGTTCTCTGTGCGCTTTTACACGTTTCAACCAAGATGCCAATATTTTTAGATAGATCTCGATGCCAGCAATCAAATGTTACTACTGGATTCCGGATCCGATTGAAACAGACTGAGTAATGACGTAAAAAGTGGTGCTATACCATAATAAAGCTTATCATCAGTGATTAATGTTCAACATGAGTTCTCTGTGCGCTTTTACACGTTTCAACCAAGATGCCAATATTTTTAGATAGATCTCGTTGCCAGCAATCTCATGGTACTACTGGATTCCGGATCCGATTGAAACAGACTGAGTAATGACGTAAAAAGTGGTGCTATACCATAATAAAGCTTATCATCAGTGATTAATGTTCAACATGAGTTCTCTGTGCGCTTTTACACGTTTCAACCAAGATGCCAATATTTTTAGATAGATCTCGATGCCAGCAATCAAATTTTACTACTGGATTCCGGATCCGATTGAAACAGACTGAGTAATGACGTAAAAAGTGGTGCTATACCATAATAAAGCTTATCATCAGTGATTAATGTTCAACATGAGTTCTCTGTGCGCTTTTACACGTTTCAACCAAGATGCCAATATTTTTAGATAGATCTCGATGCCAGCAATCAAATTTTACTACTGGATTCCGGATCCGATTGAAACAGACTGAGTAATGACGTAAAAAGTGGTGCTATACCATAATAAAGCTTATCATCAGTGATTAATGTTCAACATGAGTTCTCTGTGCGCTTTTACACGTTTCAACCAAGATGCCAATATTTTTAGATAGATCTCGATGCCAGCAATCAAATTTTACTACTGGATTCCGGATCCGATTGAAACAGACTGAGTAATGACGTAAAAAGTGGTGCTATACCATAATAAAGCTTATCATCAGTGATTAATGTTCAACATGAGTTCTCTGTGCGCTTTTACACGTTTCAACCAAGATGCCAATATTTTTAGATAGATCTCGATGCCAGCAATCAAATTTTACTACTGGATTCCGGATCCGATTGAAACAGACTGAGTAATGACGTAAAAAGTGGTGCTATACCATAATAAAGCTTATCATCAGTGATTAATGTTCAACATGAGTTCTCTGTGCGCTTTTACACGTTTCAACCAAGATGCCAATATTTTTAGATAGATCTCGATGCCAGCAATCAAATTGTACTACTGGATTCCGGATCCGATTGAAACAGACTGAGTAATGACGTAAAAAGTGGTGCTATACCATAATAAAGCTTATCATCAGTGATTAATGTTCAACATGAGTTCTCTGTGCGCTTTTACACGTTTCAACCAAGATGCCAATATTTTTAGATAGATCTCGATGCCAGCAATCAAATGTTACTACTGGATTCCGGATCCGATTGAAACAGACTGAGTAATGACGTAAAAAGTGGTGCTATACCATAATAAAGCTTATCATCAGTGATTAATGTTCAACATGAGTTCTCTGTGCGCTTTTACACGTTTCAACCAAGATGCCAATATTTTTAGATAGATCTCGATGCCAGCAATCAAATGTTACTACTGGATTCCGGATCCGATTGAAACAGACTGAGTAATGACGTAAAAAGTGGTGCTATACCATAATAAAGCTTATCATCAGTGATTAATGTTCAACATGAGTTCTCTGTGCGCTTTTACACGTTTCAACCAAGATGCCAATATTTTTAGATAGATCTCGATGCCAGCAATCAAATGTTACTACTGGATTCCGGATCCGATTGAAACAGACTGAGTAATGACGTAAAAAGTGGTGCTATACCATAATAAAGCTTATCATCAGTGATTAATGTTCAACATGAGTTCTCTGTGCGCTTTTACACGTTTCAACCAAGATGCCAATATTTTTAGATAGATCTCGATGCCAGCAATCAAATTGTACTACTGGATTCCGGATCCGATTGAAACAGACTGAGTAATGACGTAAAAAGTGGTGCTATACCATAATAAAGCTTATCATCAGTGATTAATGTTCAACATGAGTTCTCTGTGCGCTTTTACACGTTTCAACCAAGATGCCAATATTTTTAGATAGATCTCGATGCCAGCAATCAAATGTTACTACTGGATTCCGGATCCGATTGAAACAGACTGAGTAATGACGTAAAAAGTGGTGCTATACCATAATAAAGCTTATCATCAGTGATTAATGTTCAACATGAGTTCTCTGTGCGCTTTTACACGTTTCAACCAAGATGCCAATATTTTTAGATAGATCTCGATGCCAGCAATCAAATTTTACTACTGGATTCCGGATCCGATTGAAACAGACTGAGTAATGACGTAAAAAGTGGTGCTATACCATAATAAAGCTTATCATCAGTGATTAATGTTCAACATGAGTTCTCTGTGCGCTTTTACACGTTTCAACCAAGATGCCAATATTTTTAGATAGATCTCGATGCCAGCAATCAAATTTTACTACTGGATTCCGGATCCGATTGAAACAGACTGAGTAATGACGTAAAAAGTGGTGCTATACCATAATAAAGCTTATCATCAGTGATTAATGTTCAACATGAGTTCTCTGTGCGCTTTTACACGTTTCAACCAAGATGCCAATATTTTTAGATAGATCTCGATGCCAGCAATCAAATTGTACTACTGGATTCCGGATCCGATTGAAACAGACTGAGTAATGACGTAAAAAGTGGTGCTATACCATAATAAAGCTTATCATCAGTGATTAATGTTCAACATGAGTTCTCTGTGCGCTTTTACACGTTTCAACCAAGATGCCAATATTTTTAGATAGATCTCGATGCCAGCAATCAAATGTTACTACTGGATTCCGGATCCGATTGAAACAGACTGAGTAATGACGTAAAAAGTGGTGCTATACCATAATAAAGCTTATCATCAGTGATTAATGTTCAACATGAGTTCTCTGTGCGCTTTTACACGTTTCAACCAAGATGCCAATATTTTTAGATAGATCTCGATGCCAGCAATCAAATTGTACTACTGGATTCCGGATCCGATTGAAACAGACTGAGTAATGACGTAAAAAGTGGTGCTATACCATAATAAAGCTTATCATCAGTGATTAATGTTCAACATGAGTTCTCTGTGCGCTTTTACACGTTTCAACCAAGATGCCAATATTTTTAGATAGATCTCGATGCCAGCAATCAAATTGTACTACTGGATTCCGGATCCGATTGAAACAGACTGAGTAATGACGTAAAAAGTGGTGCTATACCATAATAAAGCTTATCATCAGTGATTAATGTTCAACATGAGTTCTCTGTGCGCTTTTACACGTTTCAACCAAGATGCCAATATTTTTAGATAGATCTCGATGCCAGCAATCAAATGGTACTACTGGATTCCGGATCCGATTGAAACAGACTGAGTAATGACGTAAAAAGTGGTGCTATACCATAATAAAGCTTATCATCAGTGATTAATGTTCAACATGAGTTCTCTGTGCGCTTTTACACGTTTCAACCAAGATGCCAATATTTTTAGATAGATCTCGATGCCAGCAATCAAATGGTACTACTGGATTCCGGATCCGATTGAAACAGACTGAGTAATGACGTAAAAAGTGGTGCTATACCATAATAAAGCTTATCATCAGTGATTAATGTTCAACATGAGTTCTCTGTGCGCTTTTACACGTTTCAACCAAGATGCCAATATTTTTAGATAGATCTCGATGCCAGCAATCAAATTTTACTACTGGATTCCGGATCCGATTGAAACAGACTGAGTAATGACGTAAAAAGTGGTGCTATACCATAATAAAGCTTATCATCAGTGATTAATGTTCAACATGAGTTCTCTGTGCGCTTTTACACGTTTCAACCAAGATGCCAATATTTTTAGATAGATCTCGATGCCAGCAATCAAATTGTACTACTGGATTCCGGATCCGATTGAAACAGACTGAGTAATGACGTAAAAAGTGGTGCTATACCATAATAAAGCTTATCATCAGTGATTAATGTTCAACATGAGTTCTCTGTGCGCTTTTACACGTTTCAACCAAGATGCCAATATTTTTAGATAGATCTCGATGCCAGCAATCAAATGGTACTACTGGATTCCGGATCCGATTGAAACAGACTGAGTAATGACGTAAAAAGTGGTGCTATACCATAATAAAGCTTATCATCAGTGATTAATGTTCAACATGAGTTCTCTGTGCGCTTTTACACGTTTCAACCAAGATGCCAATATTTTTAGATAGATCTCGATGCCAGCAATCAAATTGTACTACTGGATTCCGGATCCGATTGAAACAGACTGAGTAATGACGTAAAAAGTGGTGCTATACCATAATAAAGCTTATCATCAGTGATTAATGTTCAACATGAGTTCTCTGTGCGCTTTTACACGTTTCAACCAAGATGCCAATATTTTTAGATAGATCTCGATGCCAGCAATCAAATGGTACTACTGGATTCCGGATCCGATTGAAACAGACTGAGTAATGACGTAAAAAGTGGTGCTATACCATAATAAAGCTTATCATCAGTGATTAATGTTCAACATGAGTTCTCTGTGCGCTTTTACACGTTTCAACCAAGATGCCAATATTTTTAGATAGATCTCGATGCCAGCAATCAAATGGTACTACTGGATTCCGGATCCGATTGAAACAGACTGAGTAATGACGTAAAAAGTGGTGCTATACCATAATAAAGCTTATCATCAGTGATTAATGTTCAACATGAGTTCTCTGTGCGCTTTTACACGTTTCAACCAAGATGCCAATATTTTTAGATAGATCTCGATGCCAGCAATCAAATTGTACTACTGGATTCCGGATCCGATTGAAACAGACTGAGTAATGACGTAAAAAGTGGTGCTATACCATAATAAAGCTTATCATCAGTGATTAATGTTCAACATGAGTTCTCTGTGCGCTTTTACACGTTTCAACCAAGATGCCAATATTTTTAGATAGATCTCGATGCCAGCAATCAAATTTTACTACTGGATTCCGGATCCGATTGAAACAGACTGAGTAATGACGTAAAAAGTGGTGCTATACCATAATAAAGCTTATCATCAGTGATTAATGTTCAACATGAGTTCTCTGTGCGCTTTTACACGTTTCAACCAAGATGCCAATATTTTTAGATAGATCTCGATGCCAGCAATCAAATTGTACTACTGGATTCCGGATCCGATTGAAACAGACTGAGTAATGACGTAAAAAGTGGTGCTATACCATAATAAAGCTTATCATCAGTGATTAATGTTCAACATGAGTTCTCTGTGCGCTTTTACACGTTTCAACCAAGATGCCAATATTTTTAGATAGATCTCGATGCCAGCAATCAAATGGTACTACTGGATTCCGGATCCGATTGAAACAGACTGAGTAATGACGTAAAAAGTGGTGCTATACCATAATAAAGCTTATCATCAGTGATTAATGTTCAACATGAGTTCTCTGTGCGCTTTTACACGTTTCAACCAAGATGCCAATATTTTTAGATAGATCTCGATGCCAGCAATCAAATTTTACTACTGGATTCCGGATCCGATTGAAACAGACTGAGTAATGACGTAAAAAGTGGTGCTATACCATAATAAAGCTTATCATCAGTGATTAATGTTCAACATGAGTTCTCTGTGCGCTTTTACACGTTTCAACCAAGATGCCAATATTTTTAGATAGATCTCGATGCCAGCAATCAAATGTTACTACTGGATTCCGGATCCGATTGAAACAGACTGAGTAATGACGTAAAAAGTGGTGCTATACCATAATAAAGCTTATCATCAGTGATTAATGTTCAACATGAGTTCTCTGTGCGCTTTTAAACGTTTCAACCAAGATGCCAATATTTTTAGATAGATCTCGATGCCAGCAATCAAATGGTACTACTGGATTCCGGATCCGATTGAAACAGACTGAGTAATGACGTAAAAAGTGGTGCTATACCATAATAAAGCTTATCATCAGTGATTAATGTTCAACATGAGTTCTCTGTGCGCTTTTACACGTTTCAACCAAGATGCCAATATTTTTAGATAGATCTCGATGCCAGCAATCAAATGGTACTACTGGATTCCGGATCCGATTGAAACAGACTGAGTAATGACGTAAAAAGTGGTGCTATACCATAATAAAGCTTATCATCAGTGATTAATGTTCAACATGAGTTCTCTGTGCGCTTTTACACGTTTCAACCAAGATGCCAATATTTTTAGATAGATCTCGATGCCAGCAATCAAAGTTTACTACTGGATTCCGGATCCGATTGAAACAGACTGAGTAATGACGTAAAAAGTGGTGCTATACCATAATAAAGCTTATCATCAGTGATTAATGTTCAACATGAGTTCTCTGTGCGCTTTTACACGTTTCAACCAAGATGCCAATATTTTTAGATAGATCTCGATGCCAGCAATCAAAGGTCACTACTGGATTCCGGATCCGATTGAAACAGACTGAGTAATGACGTAAAAAGTGGTGCTATACCATAATAAAGCTTATCATCAGTGATTAATGTTCAACATGAGTTCTCTGTGCGCTTTTACACGTTTCAACCAAGATGCCAATATTTTTAGATAGATCTCGATGCCAGCAATCAAATGTTACTACTGGATTCCGGATCCGATTGAAACAGACTGAGTAATGACGTAAAAAGTGGTGCTATACCATAATAAAGCTTATCATCAGTGATTAATGTTCAACATGAGTTCTCTGTGCGCTTTTACACGTTTCAACCAAGATGCCAATATTTTTAGATAGATCTCGATGCCAGCAATCAAAGGTCACTACTGGATTCCGGATCCGATTGAAACAGACTGAGTAATGACGTAAAAAGTGGTGCTATACCATAATAAAGCTTATCATCAGTGATTAATGTTCAACATGAGTTCTCTGTGCGCTTTTACACGTTTCAACCAAGATGCCAATATTTTTAGATAGATCTCGATGCCAGCAATCAAATGGTACTACTGGATTCCGGATCCGATTGAAACAGACTGAGTAATGACGTAAAAAGTGGTGCTATACCATAATAAAGCTTATCATCAGTGATTAATGTTCAACATGAGTTCTCTGTGCGCTTTTACACGTTTCAACCAAGATGCCAATATTTTTAGATAGATCTCGATGCCAGCAATCAAATGGTACTACTGGATTCCGGATCCGATTGAAACAGACTGAGTAATGACGTAAAAAGTGGTGCTATACCATAATAAAGCTTATCATCAGTGATTAATGTTCAACATGAGTTCTCTGTGCGCTTTTACACGTTTCAACCAAGATGCCAATATTTTTAGATAGATCTCGATGCCAGCAATCAAATTGTACTACTGGATTCCGGATCCGATTGAAACAGACTGAGTAATGACGTAAAAAGTGGTGCTATACCATAATAAAGCTTATCATCAGTGATTAATGTTCAACATGAGTTCTCTGTGCGCTTTTACACGTTTCAACCAAGATGCCAATATTTTTAGATAGATCTCGATGCCAGCAATCAAATGGCACTACTGGATTCCGGATCCGATTGAAACAGACTGAGTAATGACGTAAAAAGTGGTGCTATACCATAATAAAGCTTATCATCAGTGATTAATGTTCAACATGAGTTCTCTGTGCGCTTTTACACGTTTCAACCAAGATGCCAATATTTTTAGATAGATCTCGATGCCAGCAATCAAAGGGCACTATTGGATTCCGGATCCGATTGAAACAGACTGAGTAATGACGTAAAAAGTGGTGCTATACCATAATAAAGCTTATCATCAGTGATTATGTTCAACATGAGTTCTCTGTGCGCTTTTACACGTTTCAACCAAGATGCCAATATTTTTAGATAGATCTCGATGCCAGCAATCAAATGTTACTACTGGATTCCGGATCCGATTGAAACAGACTGAGTAATGACGTAAAAAGTGGTGCTATACCATAATAAAGCTTATCATCAGTGATTAATGTTCAACATGAGTTCTCTGTGCGCTTTTACACGTTTCAACCAAGATGCCAATATTTTTAGATAGATCTCGATGCCAGCAATCAAATGTTACTACTGGATTCCGGATCCGATTGAAACAGACTGAGTAATGACGTAAAAAGTGGTGCTATACCATAATAAAGCTTATCATCAGTGATTAATGTTCAACATGAGTTCTCTGTGCGCTTTTACACGTTTCAACCAAGATGCCAATATTTTTAGATAGATCTCGATGCCAGCAATCAAATGGTACTACTGGATTCCGGATCCGATTGAAACAGACTGAGTAATGACGTAAAAAGTGGTGCTATACCATAATAAAGCTTATCATCAGTGATTAATGTTCAACATGAGTTCTCTGTGCGCTTTTACACGTTTCAACCAAGATGCCAATATTTTTAGATAGATCTCGATGCCAGCAATCAAATGGTACTACTGGATTCCGGATCCGATTGAAACAGACTGAGTAATGACGTAAAAAGTGGTGCTATACCATAATAAAGCTTATCATCAGTGATTAATGTTCAACATGAGTTCTCTGTGCGCTTTTACACGTTTCAACCAAGATGCCAATATTTTTAGATAGATCTCGATGCCAGCAATCAAATGGTACTACTGGATTCCGGATCCGATTGAAACAGACTGAGTAATGACGTAAAAAGTGGTGCTATACCATAATAAAGCTTATCATCAGTGATTAATGTTCAACATGAGTTCTCTGTGCGCTTTTACACGTTTCAACCAAGATGCCAATATTTTTAGATAGATCTCGATGCCAGCAATCAAATGGTACTATTGGATTCCGGATCCGATTGAAACAGACTGAGTAATGACGTAAAAAGTGGTGCTATACCATAATAAAGCTTATCATCAGTGATTAATGTTCAACATGAGTTCTCTGTGCGCTTTTACACGTTTCAACCAAGATGCCAATATTTTTAGATAGATCTCGATGCCAGCAATCAAAGGTCACTACTGGATTCCGGATCCGATTGAAACAGACTGAGTAATGACGTAAAAAGTGGTGCTATACCATAATAAAGCTTATCATCAGTGATTAATGTTCAACATGAGTTCTCTGTGCGCTTTTACACGTTTCAACCAAGATGCCAATATTTTTAGATAGATCTCGATGCCAGCAATCAAAGTGCACTATTGGATTCCGGATCCGATTGAAACAGACTGAGTAATGACGTAAAAAGTGGTGCTATACCATAATAAAGCTTATCATCAGTGATTAATGTTCAACATGAGTTCTCTGTGCGCTTTTACACGTTTCAACCAAGATGCCAATATTTTTAGATAGATCTCGATGCCAGCAATCAAAGGTCACTACTGGATTCCGGATCCGATTGAAACAGACTGAGTAATGACGTAAAAAGTGGTGCTATACCATAATAAAGCTTATCATCAGTGATTAATGTTCAACATGAGTTCTCTGTGCGCTTTTACACGTTTCAACCAAGATGCCAATATTTTTAGATAGATCTCGATGCCAGCAATCAAATTTTACTACTGGATTCCGGATCCGATTGAAACAGACTGAGTAATGACGTAAAAAGTGGTGCTATACCATAATAAAGCTTATCATCAGTGATTAATGTTCAACATGAGTTCTCTGTGCGCTTTTACACGTTTCAACCAAGATGCCAATATTTTTAGATAGATCTCGATGCCAGCAATCAAATTGTACTACTGGATTCCGGATCCGATTGAAACAGACTGAGTAATGACGTAAAAAGTGGTGCTATACCATAATAAAGCTTATCATCAGTGATTAATGTTCAACATGAGTTCTCTGTGCGCTTTTACACGTTTCAACCAAGATGCCAATATTTTTAGATAGATCTCGATGCCAGCAATCAAATGGTACTACTGGATTCCGGATCCGATTGAAACAGACTGAGTAATGACGTAAAAAGTGGTGCTATACCATAATAAAGCTTATCATCAGTGATTAATGTTCAACATGAGTTCTCTGTGCGCTTTTACACGTTTCAACCAAGATGCCAATATTTTTAGATAGATCTCGATGCCAGCAATCAAATGGTACTACTGGATTCCGGATCCGATTGAAACAGACTGAGTAATGACGTAAAAAGTGGTGCTATACCATAATAAAGCTTATCATCAGTGATTAATGTTCAACATGAGTTCTCTGTGCGCTTTTACACGTTTCAACCAAGATGCCAATATTTTTAGATAGATCTCGATGCCAGCAATCAAAGTGCACTACTGGATTCCGGATCCGATTGAAACAGACTGAGTAATGACGTAAAAAGTGGTGCTATACCATAATAAAGCTTATCATCAGTGATTAATGTTCAACATGAGTTCTCTGTGCGCTTTTACACGTTTCAACCAAGATGCCAATATTTTTAGATAGATCTCGATGCCAGCAATCAAATGGTACTACTGGATTCCGGATCCGATTGAAACAGACTGAGTAATGACGTAAAAAGTGGTGCTATACCATAATAAAGCTTATCATCAGTGATTAATGTTCAACATGAGTTCTCTGTGCGCTTTTACACGTTTCAACCAAGATGCCAATATTTTTAGATAGATCTCGATGCCAGCAATCAAATGGCACTACTGGATTCCGGATCCGATTGAAACAGACTGAGTAATGACGTAAAAAGTGGTGCTATACCATAATAAAGCTTATCATCAGTGATTAATGTTCAACATGAGTTCTCTGTGCGCTTTTACACGTTTCAACCAAGATGCCAATATTTTTAGATAGATCTCGATGCCAGCAATCAAAGGGCACTACTGGATTCCGGATCCGATTGAAACAGACTGAGTAATGACGTAAAAAGTGGTGCTATACCATAATAAAGCTTATCATCAGTGATTAATGTTCAACATGAGTTCTCTGTGCGCTTTTACACGTTTCAACCAAGATGCCAATATTTTTAGATAGATCTCGATGCCAGCAATCAAATTGTACTACTGGATTCCGGATCCGATTGAAACAGACTGAGTAATGACGTAAAAAGTGGTGCTATACCATAATAAAGCTTATCATCAGTGATTAATGTTCAACATGAGTTCTCTGTGCGCTTTTACACGTTTCAACCAAGATGCCAATATTTTTAGATAGATCTCGATGCCAGCAATCAAATTTTACTACTGGATTCCGGATCCGATTGAAACAGACTGAGTAATGACGTAAAAAGTGGTGCTATACCATAATAAAGCTTATCATCAGTGATTAATGTTCAACATGAGTTCTCTGTGCGCTTTTACACGTTTCAACCAAGATGCCAATATTTTTAGATAGATCTCGATGCCAGCAATCAAATGGTACTACTGGATTCCGGATCCGATTGAAACAGACTGAGTAATGACGTAAAAAGTGGTGCTATACCATAATAAAGCTTATCATCAGTGATTAATGTTCAACATGAGTTCTCTGTGCGCTTTTACACGTTTCAACCAAGATGCCAATATTTTTAGATAGATCTCGATGCCAGCAATCAAATGGTACTACTGGATTCCGGATCCGATTGAAACAGACTGAGTAATGACGTAAAAAGTGGTGCTATACCATAATAAAGCTTATCATCAGTGATTAATGTTCAACATGAGTTCTCTGTGCGCTTTTACACGTTTCAACCAAGATGCCAATATTTTTAGATAGATCTCGATGCCAGCAATCAAATTGTACTACTGGATTCCGGATCCGATTGAAACAGACTGAGTAATGACGTAAAAAGTGGTGCTATACCATAATAAAGCTTATCATCAGTGATTAATGTTCAACATGAGTTCTCTGTGCGCTTTTACACGTTTCAACCAAGATGCCAATATTTTTAGATAGATCTCGATGCCAGCAATCAAATGGTACTACTGGATTCCGGATCCGATTGAAACAGACTGAGTAATGACGTAAAAAGTGGTGCTATACCATAATAAAGCTTATCATCAGTGATTAATGTTCAACATGAGTTCTCTGTGCGCTTTTACACGTTTCAACCAAGATGCCAATATTTTTAGATAGATCTCGATGCCAGCAATCAAAGTGTACTACTGGATTCCGGATCCGATTGAAACAGACTGAGTAATGACGTAAAAAGTGGTGCTATACCATAATAAAGCTTATCATCAGTGATTAATGTTCAACATGAGTTCTCTGTGCGCTTTTACACGTTTCAACCAAGATGCCAATATTTTTAGATAGATCTCGATGCCAGCAATCAAATGGTACTACTGGATTCCGGATCCGATTGAAACAGACTGAGTAATGACGTAAAAAGTGGTGCTATACCATAATAAAGCTTATCATCAGTGATTAATGTTCAACATGAGTTCTCTGTGCGCTTTTACACGTTTCAACCAAGATGCCAATATTTTTAGATAGATCTCGATGCCAGCAATCAAATGGTACTACTGGATTCCGGATCCGATTGAAACAGACTGAGTAATGACGTAAAAAGTGGTGCTATACCATAATAAAGCTTATCATCAGTGATTAATGTTCAACATGAGTTCTCTGTGCGCTTTTACACGTTTCAACCAAGATGCCAATATTTTTAGATAGATCTCGATGCCAGCAATCAAATTGTACTACTGGATTCCGGATCCGATTGAAACAGACTGAGTAATGACGTAAAAAGTGGTGCTATACCATAATAAAGCTTATCATCAGTGATTAATGTTCAACATGAGTTCTCTGTGCGCTTTTACACGTTTCAACCAAGATGCCAATATTTTTAGATAGATCTCGATGCCAGCAATCAAATGGTACTATTGGATTCCGGATCCGATTGAAACAGACTGAGTAATGACGTAAAAAGTGGTGCTATACCATAATAAAGCTTATCATCAGTGATTAATGTTCAACATGAGTTCTCTGTGCGCTTTTACACGTTTCAACCAAGATGCCAATATTTTTAGATAGATCTCGATGCCAGCAATCAAAGGTCACTATTGGATTCCGGATCCGATTGAAACAGACTGAGTAATGACGTAAAAAGTGGTGCTATACCATAATAAAGCTTATCATCAGTGATTAATGTTCAACATGAGTTCTCTGTGCGCTTTTACACGTTTCAACCAAGATGCCAATATTTTTAGATAGATCTCGATGCCAGCAATCAAAGGGCACTATTGGATTCCGGATCCGATTGAAACAGACTGAGTAATGACGTAAAAAGTGGTGCTATACCATAATAAAGCTTATCATCAGTGATTATGTTCAACATGAGTTCTCTGTGCGCTTTTACACGTTTCAACCAAGATGCCAATATTTTTAGATAGATCTCGATGCCAGCAATCAAATGTTACTACTGGATTCCGGATCCGATTGAAACAGACTGAGTAATGACGTAAAAAGTGGTGCTATACCATAATAAAGCTTATCATCAGTGATTAATGTTCAACATGAGTTCTCTGTGCGCTTTTAAACGTTTCAACCAAGATGCCAATATTTTTAGATAGATCTCGATGCCAGCAATCAAATGGTACTACTGGATTCCGGATCCGATTGAAACAGACTGAGTAATGACGTAAAAAGTGGTGCTATACCATAATAAAGCTTATCATCAGTGATTAATGTTCAACATGAGTTCTCTGTGCGCTTTTACACGTTTCAACCAAGATGCCAATATTTTTAGATAGATCTCGATGCCAGCAATCAAAGGTCACTATTGGATTCCGGATCCGATTGAAACAGACTGAGTAATGACGTAAAAAGTGGTGCTATACCATAATAAAGCTTATCATCAGTGATTAATGTTCAACATGAGTTCTCTGTGCGCTTTTACACGTTTCAACCAAGATGCCAATATTTTTAGATAGATCTCGATGCCAGCAATCAAATGTTACTACTGGATTCCGGATCCGATTGAAACAGACTGAGTAATGACGTAAAAAGTGGTGCTATACCATAATAAAGCTTATCATCAGTGATTAATGTTCAACATGAGTTCTCTGTGCGCTTTTACACGTTTCAACCAAGATGCCAATATTTTTAGATAGATCTCGATGCCAGCAATCAAATGGTACTACTGGATTCCGGATCCGATTGAAACAGACTGAGTAATGACGTAAAAAGTGGTGCTATACCATAATAAAGCTTATCATCAGTGATTAATGTTCAACATGAGTTCTCTGTGCGCTTTTACACGTTTCAACCAAGATGCCAATATTTTTAGATAGATCTCGATGCCAGCAATCAAATGGTACTACTGGATTCCGGATCCGATTGAAACAGACTGAGTAATGACGTAAAAAGTGGTGCTATACCATAATAAAGCTTATCATCAGTGATTAATGTTCAACATGAGTTCTCTGTGCGCTTTTACACGTTTCAACCAAGATGCCAATATTTTTAGATAGATCTCGATGCCAGCAATCAAATGTTACTACTGGATTCCGGATCCGATTGAAACAGACTGAGTAATGACGTAAAAAGTGGTGCTATACCATAATAAAGCTTATCATCAGTGATTAATGTTCAACATGAGTTCTCTGTGCGCTTTTACACGTTTCAACCAAGATGCCAATATTTTTAGATAGATCTCGATGCCAGCAATCAAATGGTACTACTGGATTCCGGATCCGATTGAAACAGACTGAGTAATGACGTAAAAAGTGGTGCTATACCATAATAAAGCTTATCATCAGTGATTAATGTTCAACATGAGTTCTCTGTGCGCTTTTACACGTTTCAACCAAGATGCCAATATTTTTAGATAGATCTCGATGCCAGCAATCAAATTGTACTACTGGATTCCGGATCCGATTGAAACAGACTGAGTAATGACGTAAAAAGTGGTGCTATACCATAATAAAGCTTATCATCAGTGATTAATGTTCAACATGAGTTCTCTGTGCGCTTTTACACGTTTCAACCAAGATGCCAATATTTTTAGATAGATCTCGATGCCAGCAATCAAATGGTACTACTGGATTCCGGATCCGATTGAAACAGACTGAGTAATGACGTAAAAAGTGGTGCTATACCATAATAAAGCTTATCATCAGTGATTAATGTTCAACATGAGTTCTCTGTGCGCTTTTACACGTTTCAACCAAGATGCCAATATTTTTAGATAGATCTCGATGCCAGCAATCAAATGGTACTACTGGATTCCGGATCCGATTGAAACAGACTGAGTAATGACGTAAAAAGTGGTGCTATACCATAATAAAGCTTATCATCAGTGATTAATGTTCAACATGAGTTCTCTGTGCGCTTTTACACGTTTCAACCAAGATGCCAATATTTTTAGATAGATCTCGATGCCAGCAATCAAATTTTACTACTGGATTCCGGATCCGATTGAAACAGACTGAGTAATGACGTAAAAAGTGGTGCTATACCATAATAAAGCTTATCATCAGTGATTAATGTTCAACATGAGTTCTCTGTGCGCTTTTACACGTTTCAACCAAGATGCCAATATTTTTAGATAGATCTCGATGCCAGCAATCAAATTGTACTACTGGATTCCGGATCCGATTGAAACAGACTGAGTAATGACGTAAAAAGTGGTGCTATACCATAATAAAGCTTATCATCAGTGATTAATGTTCAACATGAGTTCTCTGTGCGCTTTTACACGTTTCAACCAAGATGCCAATATTTTTAGATAGATCTCGATGCCAGCAATCAAATTGTACTACTGGATTCCGGATCCGATTGAAACAGACTGAGTAATGACGTAAAAAGTGGTGCTATACCATAATAAAGCTTATCATCAGTGATTAATGTTCAACATGAGTTCTCTGTGCGCTTTTACACGTTTCAACCAAGATGCCAATATTTTTAGATAGATCTCGATGCCAGCAATCAAATGGTACTACTGGATTCCGGATCCGATTGAAACAGACTGAGTAATGACGTAAAAAGTGGTGCTATACCATAATAAAGCTTATCATCAGTGATTATGTTCAACATGAGTTCTCTGTGCGCTTTTACACGTTTCAACCAAGATGCCAATATTTTTAGATAGATCTCGATGCCAGCAATCAAATGGTACTACTGGATTCCGGATCCGATTGAAACAGACTGAGTAATGACGTAAAAAGTGGTGCTATACCATAATAAAGCTTATCATCAGTGATTAATGTTCAACATGAGTTCTCTGTGCGCTTTTACACGTTTCAACCAAGATGCCAATATTTTTAGATAGATCTCGATGCCAGCAATCAAATGGTACTACTGGATTCCGGATCCGATTGAAACAGACTGAGTAATGACGTAAAAAGTGGTGCTATACCATAATAAAGCTTATCATCAGTGATTAATGTTCAACATGAGTTCTCTGTGCGCTTTTACACGTTTCAACCAAGATGCCAATATTTTTAGATAGATCTCGATGCCAGCAATCAAATGGTACTATTGGATTCCGGATCCGATTGAAACAGACTGAGTAATGACGTAAAAAGTGGTGCTATACCATAATAAAGCTTATCATCAGTGATTAATGTTCAACATGAGTTCTCTGTGCGCTTTTACACGTTTCAACCAAGATGCCAATATTTTTAGATAGATCTCGATGCCAGCAATCAAATTGTACTACTGGATTCCGGATCCGATTGAAACAGACTGAGTAATGACGTAAAAAGTGGTGCTATACCATAATAAAGCTTATCATCAGTGATTAATGTTCAACATGAGTTCTCTGTGCGCTTTTACACGTTTCAACCAAGATGCCAATATTTTTAGATAGATCTCGATGCCAGCAATCAAATGGTACTATTGGATTCCGGATCCGATTGAAACAGACTGAGTAATGACGTAAAAAGTGGTGCTATACCATAATAAAGCTTATCATCAGTGATTAATGTTCAACATGAGTTCTCTGTGCGCTTTTACACGTTTCAACCAAGATGCCAATATTTTTAGATAGATCTCGATGCCAGCAATCAAATGGTACTATTGGATTCCGGATCCGATTGAAACAGACTGAGTAATGACGTAAAAAGTGGTGCTATACCATAATAAAGCTTATCATCAGTGATTAATGTTCAACATGAGTTCTCTGTGCGCTTTTACACGTTTCAACCAAGATGCCAATATTTTTAGATAGATCTCGATGCCAGCAATCAAAGGGTACTATTGGATTCCGGATCCGATTGAAACAGACTGAGTAATGACGTAAAAAGTGGTGCTATACCATAATAAAGCTTATCATCAGTGATTATGTTCAACATGAGTTCTCTGTGCGCTTTTACACGTTTCAACCAAGATGCCAATATTTTTAGATAGATCTCGATGCCAGCAATCAAATGGTTACTACTGGATTCCGGATCCGATTGAAACAGACTGAGTAATGACGTAAAAAGTGGTGCTATACCATAATAAAGCTTATCATCAGTGATTAATGTTCAACATGAGTTCTCTGTGCGCTTTTACACGTTTCAACCAAGATGCCAATATTTTTAGATAGATCTCGATGCCAGCAATCAAATGGTACTACTGGATTCCGGATCCGATTGAAACAGACTGAGTAATGACGTAAAAAGTGGTGCTATACCATAATAAAGCTTATCATCAGTGATTAATGTTCAACATGAGTTCTCTGTGCGCTTTTACACGTTTCAACCAAGATGCCAATATTTTTAGATAGATCTCGATGCCAGCAATCAAATGGTACTACTGGATTCCGGATCCGATTGAAACAGACTGAGTAATGACGTAAAAAGTGGTGCTATACCATAATAAAGCTTATCATCAGTGATTAATGTTCAACATGAGTTCTCTGTGCGCTTTTACACGTTTCAACCAAGATGCCAATATTTTTAGATAGATCTCGATGCCAGCAATCAAATGGTACTACTGGATTCCGGATCCGATTGAAACAGACTGAGTAATGACGTAAAAAGTGGTGCTATACCATAATAAAGCTTATCATCAGTGATTAATGTTCAACATGAGTTCTCTGTGCGCTTTTACACGTTTCAACCAAGATGCCAATATTTTTAGATAGATCTCGATGCCAGCAATCAATGGTACTACTGGATTCCGGATCCGATTGAAACAGACTGAGTAATGACGTAAAAAGTGGTGCTATACCATAATAAAGCTTATCATCAGTGATTAATGTTCAACATGAGTTCTCTGTGCGCTTTTACACGTTTCAACCAAGATGCCAATATTTTAGATAGATCTCGATGCCAGCAATCAAATTTTACTACTGGATTCCGGATCCGATTGAAACAGACTGAGTAATGACGTAAAAAGTGGTGCTATACCATAATAAAGCTTATCATCAGTGATTATGTTCAACATGAGTTCTCTGTGCGCTTTTACACGTTTCAACCAAGATGCAATATTTTTAGATAGATCTCGATGCCAGCAATCAAATGGTACTACTGGATTCCGGATCCGATTGAAACAGACTGAGTAATGACGTAAAAAGTGGTGCTATACCATAATAAAGCTTATCATCAGTGATTAATGTTCAACATGAGTTCTCTGTGCGCTTTTACACGTTTCAACCAAGATGCCAATATTTTTAGATAGATCTCGATGCCAGCAATCAAATGTTACTACTGGATTCCGGATCCGATTGAAACAGACTGAGTAATGACGTAAAAAGTGGTGCTATACCATAATAAAGCTTATCATCAGTGATTAATGTTCAACATGAGTTCTCTGTGCGCTTTTACACGTTTCAACCAAGATGCCAATATTTTTAGATAGATCTCGATGCCAGCAATCAAATGGTACTATTGGATTCCGGATCCGATTGAAACAGACTGAGTAATGACGTAAAAAGTGGTGCTATACCATAATAAAGCTTATCATCAGTGATTAATGTTCAACATGAGTTCTCTGTGCGCTTTTACACGTTTCAACCAAGATGCCAATATTTTTAGATAGATCTCGATGCCAGCAATCAAAGGTCACTACTGGATTCCGGATCCGATTGAAACAGACTGAGTAATGACGTAAAAAGTGGTGCTATACCATAATAAAGCTTATCATCAGTGATTAATGTTCAACATGAGTTCTCTGTGCGCTTTTAAACGTTTCAACCAAGATGCCAATATTTTTAGATAGATCTCGATGCCAGCAATCAAATTGTACTACTGGATTCCGGATCCGATTGAAACAGACTGAGTAATGACGTAAAAAGTGGTGCTATACCATAATAAAGCTTATCATCAGTGATTAATGTTCAACATGAGTTCTCTGTGCGCTTTTAAACGTTTCAACCAAGATGCCAATATTTTTAGATAGATCTCGATGCCAGCAATCAAATTTTACTACTGGATTCCGGATCCGATTGAAACAGACTGAGTAATGACGTAAAAAGTGGTGCTATACCATAATAAAGCTTATCATCAGTGATTAATGTTCAACATGAGTTCTCTGTGCGCTTTTACACGTTTCAACCAAGATGCCAATATTTTTAGATAGATCTCGATGCCAGCAATCAAATGGTACTACTGGATTCCGGATCCGATTGAAACAGACTGAGTAATGACGTAAAAAGTGGTGCTATACCATAATAAAGCTTATCATCAGTGATTAATGTTCAACATGAGTTCTCTGTGCGCTTTTACACGTTTCAACCAAGATGCCAATATTTTTAGATAGATCTCGATGCCAGCAAT
>JAHQIW010005631.1:0-41683 GCA_019055375.1 Parelaphostrongylus tenuis
TGCAGGTGCGCTTTTGAAGCTGGCGTTTTCTGCACTAAAAATATCTGGTTTCTGGGAATGTTAGGATTTTATTTTACGTCATCGAGAAGGCGGGTTTCAATTTTGAGTCGAACCACTAACGGAACTGGCGCGTTCACTGTATTTCTTTTCCAAGTGATTACTCTCCTATTTCTCTGTTCCATCAAAAGGTTTATGTGTATTCAAGTATTACCGATTCAAGAAACTTTGAAATAGCAGAAACATCACAAGATCTGCCTCGAAGCATTCGTCTCAGAAATGGAACGCTTGGTTGCCCTCATCTTAAAGAAACTCAAAGTGCTGTCACGTTTACGTTATGCAGGGATAAGCAACGGGTCTTCACATCCGTTCTTGCGTTGTAAAATATCGAATGCAAAAAGTGGAGAGCGTCATTTACTTACCTTATGATATCTGCGCAGATTTTCCATACACATGAAAAAAACATTTGCAAAAACATGGCGAGTTTTCCTACCGATCCTACTATGATTTCTCTGCTAGCCGCACTGTCTTAAGTGGTGCGATGGCCGAGCAATGAACAGAACATTGTTATGGCATTTATGTCTTTTCAAAAGTTTTGACACTAGGAGCAATAAACATCAATTTTTAACCAGAGCCAATCAAAATTGCCAAACAACATTATTCAAAGTAAGCGTCATCAGCCTGAACACATTTCTGCCATATCTCAAGCAACATATCAATACCGCCTCAAAACTCGCATCCTTGGATTCAAAGAATGTCCTCAATCCTCGACACAATGATGGTACTCAGAACCTCTGCTCGCGAGCTCACTACCGTAGATGATAGTCAAACGGCGACAGGTCAGAACTGCACGGTGGATGATCCAGTAAATCCAGATCCTGTTTGGTCAACTTACTCTTTGTCAATTTGCGACATGCAGCCTTGCGTTATTCTGAAGCAGGATGTGATTGCAGCGATGTCGCGACGAGAGAAGGCCCGATTGCAACGCTCTAGGTACTCACAGTAGCGTTGAGCGTTGATCGTTTTCTTCACCTAGCATGTGTTCAGGCTGATGGCGCATATTTTGAATTGCAAATTTAGGCATTTTTCACTATTTCTAATTAACAAATTTGGTGTTTATTGTTCCAACGCCATATTCTGAGAAGACATAATATTTAAGATATTTCCACTTTCACCTTGGAGCTCATGAACACTAATGAGAATAAAGATAAAATCAAGGGAATTCAAGATGTGAAAAATGCGTATAAGATTATTGAAGAGTTGATGTAATGCACTTGGAAGATTCACGACAATAGTAAGAAAGTTATGCAAAAAGTTAGTACCGTTTTCATTTTTTGAGGATGGAACTTTGTTCCGAGAAGAAAGCAAACCCAATATTCGAAGTATTCTCCATCGGCCTCAATAACTTCTTATCATTTTTCGGAAAAGACATCGGTGCTTTGACTATAGAATTTGACCGGTTTAGTTAGAAGAAGTTGATGATGTCATTTTCCGATCCGATTGCGCACCTCAACTTCTTGCTGCTTAAGTGTGCTCCATCGAATGAGAAATGTGATAGTTGCTGGGCGCCAAATCGGGTATATATGGTGGATGCTCCACAGTCTTCCAACCGAACTCCTTCCTGGTGACTTCTTTGTCAGCTTAGGCAATGTGTCAGCAGTGCATTATCGTGGGGAAGGATTACTCGTTCGCGGTAGCTCAGACGGAGGTGAACGTGGTGGAGAATGGACCAGTAGCGCACGTTATTCATGATGTGATGATGTGGTCCTTTGAACAAGCTTCGTAGTGGGTGATGTTTTCGTGGTTTCTGAAAGCGACTAACATGTGTTTCTCCTTGCGGAAACCCTCTATCGAAGTCGACGAAGTCTTCTGACCAAGCGAGGGTCACTTGTTGCGCTTGTGAGGGTTGTTGAAGGCACCCACTCTCCGTCATAAGGAGTAAGGTAGTTCGGAAGATCAGAATCGTGATCGTATAGATCGAGATGACGAGGAGCAGCTTCAGCATACCTCATCTTTTGCGTGTTCATGCAGAATGTTGGCGAAAGTCTTGAAACAACAGTCGAACTTTTCAGCTAGCATTCGGCATGTCATTGAGGGCTTCTCTTCGACCATTCCAAGAACAGCCCGACGATCAACTTTGCGCAGACGATTCGAGCTCGATCAGTCTTCCAAACTGTTTTCTCCAGCTTTGAACTCCGCAAAACCACTTCCTAGCCGTCCTTTTTGCAACCGTATCATCGCTTCAAGCTCCATTAAACCTGCGCACAGGTTTCCAGCATTTTTCCCTATGCGCCTTTCGTGCGCGGGTAGTGAGCGAATTTGTTACCAAGACAGCAGCATTATAAAAAAGAAGTTTAGGCAAAGTTTGGTTTATAAAGTTATGAAGTTCAGGCAATTGTACATTGAAATGTTCGCAAGAAGATGCGAAGTGCAAATTTATGGCAAAAATTTTAGTGAAAATCATAACGGCGCTAACATACTGTCAATCTGTTAACTGATCAAATTAACAACACTGTCAAAATCTGTGATGACCCAAGATATGCTTCGCCAACTAAGTAGAAAAAACAGGATAAGAAAAAAAAGAGGCAAGTAAATCGTCTGAAAATTTGTGGCAGTGCTCCGATGAATACGTTAGTAGTGCTTGGTGCGAGTTTAATTGTTCATCTAGGATCCAAGCGAAAACGAATCTTCTCTCGACAAAATCGGATCAGAAGTTGATAAGAGAATGCTTTGCAGAAGACGCTGAGAAAGAGAAGTAATCAGAGAAAAGATAAAAGCGGGCGAATCAAAATATTGCTTGCATACTATTTATTATCAGTGCCTGTGAGCGTACAACACCGTTTGCACTAAATCGGATAGGATAACGAACCTTATTGCCATGGAATGGTGAATAGGCCCCTAAATGTCTATTGTCTAGAGCAAGGAACTGCCATAAAGATGGTAAATATGAAAGAAAAGTGAAACGCACCGATTAGAAGTCCTTCAACACGTTGACAGCGATCTGAGCTGTCATTAGCTCATAGCGCACGTCGCGTTTGCGCGGCGAGAAGTCTTTATTATCATGCGCTACAAAGAAAATTTGGGGTTTGGTATACTGGGGTAAAGAGGGGATATTATTGCGACGAAATGATGAAATTTAGCAGAAGAGCCGTCTATGAAAAGCTTTATAGTTGAAAGGGCGCATATGTATCTAAAAATTATCTACATTTTAACGAGAAAGCACATTACTGTGAGAAGAACATTGTCCAGCTGTTATGTAATTTCGTTTCCTTCTTTCTCATCGATATTTTTGTAGTCATTCGATAGCTTGAGAAATGCCTATTCTTCCACATAGTTTGCTTTGTGAAATGATCTTTTTGGTACGTTCTACTAACGGTTAAAGATAGCGCTTTGTAAGCAGAGCTCATTTTCTAACTTTACAAAAGATTTTTTTGGCATAGTAGAATTCTGGATTTTGGGAAACTTTGTCGCTATAAAGCATTAAACGTCACTGAAGAGATTTCTGTAAACTTATTTTTAGTAGAAAGAACGCCTGGTTGTCTGAAATATTCCCTTCCCACTTTTCATTAAAATTTGTGCGAGGTGCACTGAAATTCTGCAAGTTTTTCAACCAGAAGAGTAACCTCACCAGACCATTGGTAATCATTCAATAGCTTGAAAAAGAAGATCTTTTTTCACTGAGATTGGTTTATACAAAACATCCTTACTGCACTGTAATAAGCGAAAAGAGGACTACGTTGTGCTTTTCGACCAGATGGCTCGTTGTTTGAACTTTACACTGGCGTTTCTGGTTCTAATACAATTGAATTATGTATCTGAACCTTATTGTGAAAGGATAGATCATATATTAGAGAAGCGTATTCAAAGCATGGAGAATCTCACGTGTTTAGAAATCTCCTGCCTTTCTATTCGATAGGTACATTCTCGGAAAAAATCATATTTCTAGCCTTTGTTGTGCCTTCCAATCACCTATTTATGTGAAATCGATCAGAAAGTCATTAGATAATGTGAACACAAAAAGGAAGGTATATGGAGGTGATTTTAGTATACAGCTGGAGTAAGCAGCGGCAGAATTTGGGAGCAATTTCTGTAAAAGTATATTTACACTTTACCTCTTGCTTTTCAGTAGACTATTAGTAGTTATTCGATAGCTAAAAATAGAGAAACTAATAGTGAGCTCGATTTATGAAGAAGCTTTTTCAGTGTGTCATATCAACGACGAGAAGAAAAACGATTCGTTTTGGGTTAATCAGCTTATTGTTTGGAATTCATCGCAGGTTCTGTTGGCAGCTATATTGCGAAATTGGTGAGAACACTTCATGGTCACGAGAGTCTTTTTGCCAAGGAAAGCTCTATCTTGAATGCCCCTCATCCCATTTGGTCACTTCTTCTACTAGAGATACAAAATGAATTTACTTCCAACTCTTAGTACTCACTCCTGGCGTACATCTAGCAAGAGGGAGACCGTCTTTCCCCACTCATCGTCCCTCTCATCGCCACATATATTTGTCTGTTCAACAGCAAATCCAAAACATTGAGTATGTGAAGTTCGTGAAAGTTGATTGCTTTCCTGCAGCTGAGCATTGCATCGCTCTGAACACCTCCTGTCCTCATCAAAGAGTAAGAAAGGTCTTGGATAACGACACCTTCTTTGATCACTTATCGATTACCTCTTCATCAGCTCTTCTTCGAAGTTTATAGATGGGTGACTGGCCATTATTGGCTGTAGTTTTGGAGGCTTTTAATTACTTGGAGAGTGGATAGATCAAAATGCCTTTCAATCTGCCCACTCGACTTCTTCCAAAGGCGAACCTCCGAAAAGAGAGAACAACGAGTGATCGAATAGTGTGCAGTGTGAAACACGCCTTCGAAGACAGTGTACAATCCACCCTGCATTCTTCTGATAGTTGAGATTCTTCTGTTGGAAAAGTCAATTGAATGCAATCCTCTTTTTGCTCAAAGATGTTCCAAAATGCAAAAGTATCCGACTCACCCTAGCATTCGTGAACTATGGATATTTAGTAGAAATTATTAAGGCTTATTTGTGAGAAAAGATTATTTTCATCAATATCTAACAAAGAGTAGGAAATTCAGACTTTGTTCGAACGTGTTAAGGGAAGCCTAATTTGAAATATCGATGGAGGGACTACTCCCATAGGTGAAGCGATACCCATTGGAAGCAGTTCGACAGCAAGAAGGTCCTTCTTTTGCTGTTGGACGTCTACAATCACCTGGATGTGGTCGCACTGGAGTTGTGAGAGGATTTGGAAATCTGATCGGGAGCATGAAGTCGTTTTGAGGACAATCAACTAAAAGGAATACGTAATGGGCTCAAACGGTGCGAATGTCCAGTGTCAAAATCACCACAATGAAATGTGGTGGCAGTACAGAATAAACTCGAATAATATAATGATAATGTCCATAAAACGCTAAAACCAAAGTCTTTTCGTAATTCAAATAGGCTCCTCTCCAAGGGCTTACTGATAACAGAGCATTATTGAGAGTTATTGATGAAATGGCATAGTATGCAGTCTGCAGCATCATTTTTGACAAAGAATTGATTGATTTTTCATTTTCAGTCACCATCATCACTTTGGGGTAATTTATAAAAGAATTAGGCTCAGAACTGGATAATTTTCATCGTAAGCTTTGATTTCAGACTAACAAATAGATAAAGTGACTGATGATTTGATTGTTATTCATTCGCGACAATGGATAAAAACAAGAAGCTGCAAGGACGGAAAACAAATGATAAATATTATTGAAATATGAATGAATGTGCATCTATGTGGCTTTTCCTTGAAATCCGGTGTTCTAAGAAGAAACATCGTCATTGCTTCCACCACAACAAGCTTTATCGATGTCTCTTCCATTAATTTTACCATTTACGCTAAAATTCATTTGGTGACGATAAGAATCCACATTTCATTAGAAAACTAACACTACGTCAGTGCCACCGCCGCATTCGCCGTGCGATGGTGTCGCGTGCTGGGCAAGATTTCAAAGTCTTCGTCAACGTATTAAACGTTTGAGAAAGACTGAAGGGATTGAGGACCGTTCTTGAAAAGATCGACTACCAACTTCAGTGAAATCTGGAGCATTCGATGCGCAAGGAGCGTCGGAAACATATCAAAAACAAGTTGAATCTGCACAATTAAAAGATCGGTCATGTTCATTTTCTGGGCAAAAGGAACACGCTTTTCAAAAGATTGTCGAATCCTTTGCTTGATTGGTGGTGCTCATTTGTCGATGCTGCTTTTCACAGGTGAGAGGAATTTCACGGCTCAAGCACTCCAGATTCGCCAGATTTGGCGTAAACTTTTCAAAGAGAGTGAGCAGATGTCCGCAATAGCAAAAAAAACACTTTCATTTTCCAGCCTCTGTAGGGTCTGGGTCGGCATTTGCTCCACCGGAAAGCACCGTTGGTCTTCATAAGCAGAAACGTCAAAACCAATGCTGCCCAGACGTATTGCAGCTTCAGACTACTCAGCACCTTGAACCCGGCTGATTTACGCTCTAGCGTTGATTGCATCGTTGAAAATTCTCGCGACCTCGTGAATGTATAGAGGTCGAAGCAGGCAATTTTAAGAATTTGTTATAAGCTTTTTTATTTATCGTTATAATTGCCGATTTTCTAGCGTAAATGTTCCTTCAGTTGAGAGAATTCATTTGCAATTTCCAAGGCTGACTGTCTATTAACCTCGGCATGTTTCAATACACCCTATTTTTCTTCTTTGGGCCAAACCACGAGGTGTTTCATGATCTCCTTAGTCATTCAACAGGTAACGTTTCGGTAGTTCGCCTTCTCCAGAGTTTGGAAAGGTCAAATTGTCTGTAATCCAATCAGTCAAACACCTCAATTACTCCATCAGAAAAAATCTTTTTATATGTGTTTTACTGAATGATTCAAGCGGAGATCATCGAGGGGAGATCACACGGACTCGTAATGCACCCTACACATCAAAACAAAAGTCTTATATACTGACTCAAATCACGAGTGATATCAAGGCATTCCTCCCTGCGGTTTATAGTTGAATTGATCGTGTTAATCCAAAGTGCTTCCAGGTTTTTCGCTCTAATGTTTTTTGCTCCTGCGCAAGGATGGTGAACTTCAATTTCAAAATTAACTCCGTCGTGTTTCTGTTCTCTATGCGTCCCTTACGGGGTGTTCCGTGTATTAACATGCTTGTCAGCTATGTGTTCTATGCGGACATAGAGCGGCCTAGCCGTTTCGCCAATATATTTATCGCTACACGCTTTGCAAGAGATTAGGTAGACTGTACCTACGCTCATGCAATCACAGTCTCTGCCGTTAGGACATATTTTGCAATTTCATCATACAGAGACGGTTACATGAGCGGATGCGAACTAATTGGCGCCTTAAAGTATTGGATGGTGTTTCAATGGTAGCTATCGAATGCTCTAAACCTGCTCTTTTCTAACAACGTTTCATAGCTCTACTAATCTCATTTGAGAAGAATTCATTTGGAAATTGAAAAAATACGTTTGTTTATGCAGTATTTCTTTGGTGTTCGAAAATCTGGAAAAGTTATCAGAACTTTTCCGGCATCCTTTACATGTATGAATATATTTTTCATCAGAAAACTTTTGAAACTCTTATTCTTTATCACGTGAGAAGATTTCACTCAAACCTCACCGATTTACAAAAGTGTGGAATAAAAGAGGTTCGATAGCTAATAAGACAAGAAAACATGGGACTATGCCTTAGTGATAAGGGCGTAAATTCTGAAGTTATTTCTCAACTGTTAGATATCAAAATAAGAAATTAGTATCTTGAAGATGCTTCGTTTTACCGATCATCTTCTGAAAAGAAATTTAAATGGCAGTACTGCAATTAAATCACCGACTGGGTTCATACAGAAAAAGCTGCAAATTTGAAACTAGCTACCATTTCTCAACTGAAAATTCAGTCAACAACATTATTCGTCTTGCACTTATATAAACACTATGTCAGTATGCATTGATTGGCTAACGTCCAACAGTTCATCAATATTCAAAATCAGACCTAACATCAGCTGTGTAGGCGGGCCGACGGAGAGCATGGCATGATTTTTTGACTTCAATAACATGCCTTGCTTAAACACATTCAAGTCTATCTAACAAACACTCAAACGCTTTTGAACCTCTACGTTACGCTCATCCTAACAGCGCGTACGTGATGGAATTACCCAGCGTGACCGCCCTCTATAACACCGTGTCGAATAGCGATGCAAGCTAGCCACGAGGTCTTAATACAACAACAGCAGGCGATGAACACGTATGGCTTGTCGATTCAGCATTTCATGGTTCTCTTGGAAGAATGTTCAAACTGCTCATTGCAGATGGTCCGGGAAGCATTTCGCGCAAATGAGAGGATTGGCATTGGGGTAGCGAATGGCGCCCAGCGGCTATTGCCTTTACGTCGAAAGTGGAATCTCCTGAAAACTGATCTCCTGCCATTACTCTACTGTAAGTATATAGATGATTGCTTGTTTATCTGTTCCATTCAGGAGGAATCGGACGCATGCTTTTGATTGCCAACAGAGCAGTCAGAACATATGAAATCCACCCGCGAGACACCTCAAGATAATCGACTATTTTTCCTGAACGTGGAAATGAATCTATCCGAATCCGATGATAGCCCCAATATGAAGTGATACCAAAGACCAAGTATTGAGAAAATCTCAGTTGACAACCTCTGTTCTCCTTCCTCACATAGAAAAAGGAGTTCGTGAGTAACATGTCCCATACAACTGCAGGTGTGGTTTCCGAAAACAGCAGAGAGTAGACTCAGTGAAATTGCCTCAGGAAATAACCATTTCTAATGGCTACGAATTTTAACTACTCGATTGAAGTCTAGAAGAAACAAAGTCTCCAACCAAAAATTCGAAATGAAGCACAGCCCCGTTTATCCTTTTTCAATTTTGAAATGGGAGAAGTGTAGATAAGAAACGTTGTTTGAAAAGAGCAGGTTAAGATAAATCGGTAACGATTATTGAACACCACTGAATACTCTGAGGAGCCAACCTGTTCGCAATCGCTTAGATGACCGTTTCTGTACAAATAAACAATATCAAATATGCCCTATCGACAGAGACAGTGATAGCACTAGCACGGGCACATTTTACTCAATCTCTTGCAAAGTAGGCTGCGAAAAACACTTTGACCAAAAGTATAGGACACTCTATGTCCGCACAGAAGACACTTAGCTCAAACGGAACTCTGAAGCAAACATCTTGTTAGGCACGCATAGGAGACTGACTCAAAGAGTATTGAATTTCGAAATAGAAGCCGCCGTCCTTGTGTGGATTATAAAATATTAGCGCGAAAGATTTCAAAAGCGTTCTGAATATACCACTAATCCAACTGCAAACGTAGGAAGATATCTTATAATAACTCGTTTTATGAGTCAGTATATGAATCTGTTATTATGATGAATGAGGTACATTGCGAGTTCATGTAATCTCTGCTCGGGGGTGTCCAGTTGCATAATTCAGTATTTATAAAAAGCAGTGGGCATGGTCAAATTGATTTTGTTCTTTATGGTAATGTAATGCAGATCTGGTGATTTTTCAGAGAGTAATGGAGGTGTTTGCTTGACTGGATCATGAACCGCCTGATCTTTCCAGGTTCTGAAGAAGGGAAAGCTGACGAAACGTCAGGTGTTTGAAAAAAATTTTATGGTAGAACCTTATGTGTCGCTTGAGAAGAACATTGGAAAACTTTTTTGACTCAGTGCAACACTGTTCCAGAGGGCAGGAAAAATGTCATAGCAAAACTATTAATCTTTCAGCAATGAAATTAGAAAATGCGGAACTGGTACAACAAGGAAGTGCACATTCAGCTCCATTCGACGCCCATATAAATTCATGACGATGCGGATGACTTTTCAACGCTGAGGGTGCTTTCGATTTTTCAGTCGCGAAGCAGGCAAAACAGAATGACTCTTTCAATTGATCAGTCATTGCTGACATAGTGGGAACTGAGATGCACTTCTTTTTTTCAACTACAAGTGTTATGCCACTCATATGTGCAAAAAAAATTTCCATTAGAACTCCTTACCTGCAGAGCCTGAGTGGATTCCGAAAGAACAAGCCAAAACCATCCTACTCTGAATAGTAATTCTGAGAACTGACAGATGAGTCCTTTCACTATCCAATTGTCCGACTCTTGGAGTTCAACCGTCGTTGATATTAATGTGCGCTACCTTGGTCGTTGAGTTTGTTGAATCAACAAAGTGGGCTAGCCGATGTTCTGTGCTGTCTTTATGTGCCAAGCAGCGGTATTTGTTTCAAAGCGCCGCTATTCAAAAAACCTAGAAATACATTGAGACCCAGGTTTGGGGCTAAGAGTCTCAAACGAAGTGGTTTTCTTGCACTTGTTAAATCAACTGATTCGTATCACCACAAAGGCTCGCCTTCGTAATCAAAGAGATATTTATTACTTTAGGTTTCGGAAATCGATGAATGCATGCCACTCAGTACACTTTTCAATTTATTGAAAATGTATTTTTACAAAGTGTTTTAGAACTAATCATTTAATATAAAAAAAGCTAATTATTAGCTTTGAAACATTTGAATAAATTAGATAAACCTTGATAAATATTTCAACCTATCACACCAATTGCATGAGAATTCACCATACAAAATGAGCGATGAGAAATTTCCTTTTGTCTGTGCATGGCGGGGAAAACTACAAGGAGTTAATAGCGCTCCATAAACATCTACTTTGATGAGAAACAATGAATGTCAAGAAGCTGATTCAGAACATCTTATTTGTCTCCTTCATCAACGTTTTTAAGAACGTCCACTTGCCTTCTCTTCGGTAGACTGCCAATTCTATTAAAAGTAGTTTATGTGCCTCACAACAAGACGTGATGCCTAATTCAATATTTTTTCGCTGCGACCGATCCAGACGCTTTTCATAATCTTCTTTTTTATGTGAGTGGATCCTTAGTGCCTCTTCATTCTCCTCTGTCTGAATCCTTTAATGAAATTGTGCTTAAGTTCTGGTTTTGGCCACCGTTTGGTCTTCACGTTAACAAAAAATAGTTCTATGGAGGATAACGAAATCGTCGAAGCACAGTAGTCACGTTTTCTGATTCTTGGGAATTTGTTGTTGAGGACACTACGATCAAAAACTTGCGCTTCATTTATGTCCAGATGATACCTTCTCTTGAAGATTTTCTTATAATCATGCACTTGTAGTCGGCGCTTTTTCGATTTCATTCTATGCAAAGAAGGAATTTTATGTTACAGAGTCAGAAATGAGAACGTAGGGAGATAATTCAACCCAAATACGTCCAGAATCGGCGCATTCACTGAATTATCTCCTTAATGAGGCCTAAGTCTACCTCACTTTTCAGATTTTCACAGACACATTTTTCTTCAGCTCAAAAGAGCTAACGACTCCTGATGCTCTCAGGAGATTAAACTGCGTCAACACCCTTGTCACTAATATCTGAGTGCAGAATACTAAATCCTTTTTTGTCCTGCAGACAATCTAATGCAACGGATCGAAAATATTGTTCTCAGTCAAATCAGCAATGTTTGGTCGGATTTCAGGAATAAAAATGGAATGTGGCAAGATTTTCGACTGATCTCGCTATGATTTCGCTGCTAGCTACATTGTCCATAGTTTCGGGATGTGGAGTTATGCCTGCGGAACAATGTAAAGAACAAAATGTTGATATTCTACATTGAATGTTTCCAAGTTCAAATATAATTTTAGACTCCAATTACAACAATAGCATCTGATAATGACATGATATAACATGCTTTGCGCCATTTGTGGGTTCTGGTATGTACTAGACAGTCGCCTCTTTCGCCCTCCATAACTCATCAGTAACACAGTCTCTTTCTGTTCAGCCGATCCCTTGTGGCTATTACGCTATTACTCCTATTCCTCGACGCAAGATAATAAATTAGCGCAAGTTAAATGACAGAATCCCCTGACATTGCAGTTATCAACAATCGGTGACCACCCCCCTCCCAATCACCTTTTTGAAGGACAAAATAGGCGTCTGTCTAGCACTTATCAGAAGTCACTATAGGCTTGAAACATGTTATATCCTGTCATTTTCAGACTCCAATCTGAATAAATAATGAAACACTTCATGACTTCTCTAAAGCTGTCGTAATCAGAGGTTACTAGTAGAATATTTCGAAATCATGATGAAGCTGCGAGAAGATAGGAACGAATAATTTTGTGGCATAATAAATCAATTATGTTATTCAATAGATAAAAACAACAACATACCGTTGCAGCCAGCTCCAGGGCCTTTACCGTCAGAGGGTTTTCTTTGCCTGTTGCGATGGTTTACACACGAAATGTGGGCGAATCTTCGCGGGTTTCTGGTATTGCAAGTGACAAAGCAGGAGCTCAAGCATTTGTGCAACGTCTTGTGATGCAAACAGTAAGTTGTCAACTATTAGAGTTTGAGTGATTCCTTCTCTTTTACGAATCCGAAAAGGCGTAGCTGATGAGCTCCAAATTTCAAACAATTCATCAGCATCCCAGCGCCAAAATGATTTGTAAAGCTTCACATATTTTGACCAGAAGCGCTTGCAACCAAGCCTGCCAAAATAGGAAAAAATTTGATCATTAGGTTTTTGATGTTCTCGAACGCCAAGGACGTAGTGCACTCCTATCTGATGCTGTAATCTCGGCCATTTTGAGTCAACTTACGGTTAACACCACTTACGAACCAATGGAGTGCCAAGCAGTTGCCCTTAGTCGAACGGAGAAAGGTGGGTCTTCATAAGTCAACGTCCATTCAGAATATTCCACAGAAAATAACACAGACACTTTAGAGGGACATTGTTTAATGTTTTCCAAAATTCTAAGATTTCTTTTGCTTTTACTCCTTTTTGGCAGTGTCATGATGTTCCGGATATAGCTAAAAGAACTGAGTGGTGATCAAAAACTCGACCTCAGAAGGGGCTAAACTCGCGTGTCACCCATACCGGGAACGCCTACTACAACCACAGTATTGAGGCCACCGCTTACCCATCATTCATTCTTCAATATCTCTCTCTCTCTCAATATCTCATCATAAAACTGCAAGAAAGAAGTAAAATATAAGAAATTCTGGATTTGTATAAATATGATGGCTGTTATGTTTAACTGGTAAAGGTCACCGTTTTCCCACAACTTTCTGCCATCGGTCTGCCAAGTTTTGGATTTGGTTGAAGTACCATTCCTTCGATATCAAATCAAATAATTCTTGACATGCTTCATAACTTCATCAATCAATATTGCTTCCAAAAAAGATTGCTTTCAAAAAATATTGCATTGACGGGGAAAGGCCAAAGTCGGATGGAGCGTAATCTGGATTGTAGGCGGGATGTGGGAGAACCTCGACCCCGTCGAATTTATCAAATTTGTCTTTGGTCTTTTTGGCAGTGTGCGTTTTGGCACTGTCTTGCTGTATTAAAACGCGCTTTCGGTTGACCAAAGCCGCGAACTCCTCCTTAGGCTTGTCGTAGACTCGGCCTGACTGTTGCAATTAATCTCGGCGTTGAAGGAACTGCCATTCGGAACCGACTCAGAATGTACGACACCTTCAAATTTAGCCAAACACAGATCATGACATTCTTGGCACATCGGTTGTGTTTAGGGACTGACGGCGCAGCTTGACTCCTTCTGAATCCAGTGCTTGTCTCAGTTTTGGACAGGTCACCTACTTCTCTTTCGAAGTCACAATGCGTTCCAAAATCGGTGGTTCAGTGGATTTGTCGAGCAGCTGGCTACATACTTCGACTCGTTTGGAGACTTGCGCTTCAGGGAGTTCGTGCGGATCTTGGCAAAGTTAGGCAGACGTAGAGTTGTACGAGAAAACATCAAGTTCGGTTGCCAATTCGCGAGCACTTGACTGCGGTTTCATATTCCAAAACAGTAAAAAAAATCTTCGTTGTTCAACTTTGTTGAATGTCCTGAACGAGACTTTTCTTCAAAATCAACATCTCCGGCACTAAAACCGTTAAAACCAGCATCCAACACTAAATTTCCTTGTTGTGCCTTCCGTCTCAACTTCGTTGATTTCATCGACCGCAGCTCCTTGTGAAGACCTTTATGCAATAATGACGCAAGTGATACACGAACTTTGATTGTTTCGTCGGACCATGGGTGGGAGGCTTCTAACGAATGAAGTAAAGACCATTAATAGATAACTTCAGTGGGACATTTCCACTTAAGAAATTGTAATATTCTCAGGATATGCACAAGAGTTATCTCATGCTTGTTAAAGTGCCTCACAACTATTTCTTTCAACCCTAGCATAAAAAATATTCTTTCCAAGAATTGCAGTTTCTTGCAGTCGACATGATGGCTCAAGATAAAATTTCACAGCGCTGCATCATCGTCGGCAGCACGGTTTACAGGAGTTTGCACTCATGTAAAGGACGGGGAAAAGAAGTGCGATGATACACAGGGGAACGTAATGATAACTCGTGTTCCCGACAATGTCACGACAATTACAGGAACTCTCAGGGTTTGAACAGCTTCCTTTTTGCTACAAATTTGTATCGTAAAGAAAAAATCTGTGTAGACTACAAATATCATGTATGGCAAATTGGCCGACAACGATGTGGCAAAGTGTAGTGGACAAGAGCGGTTCGAACGTTGGCACCAGGTCCCATTTGGAACGCAGTTCTTCTCGGCATCTGCCATTGTCAGCGGGAAATTGAAACTGAATTGTGGTTTGAGTCAGGACACCTTCATTAAGCGTAATCGATGTAACATTATGACCTCAGTAAACTGGCATTCCACATAAGTATCGATTACAGTAAATTAATTTGAAATTTGCAATGTGTATAACTTCGACTTAGTGGATTCCTCAAAAAGTAACTAAGAAATTTACAAATGAATATCTTCAAGAACAACTACTGGAACTTAAGTATTGTTTGCTCAAGAAATTTAGTAAGTCAACAAATACAATGCAGCGTACACGATCAATGATAAAGAAACGTTTTCCGATCAAATATCACATGCCTTCCTCTTGGAATGGAGTGAGACTGGCGATTTGAAAAAACAGAAGGCGAAGGTAGCTTTGAGCGTAGTTAAGGTCTTAGAATATTTTCGCCGCAGATGCAGCTTCGCATATTGTAATAGATGATATGCCGATGGAGCAATACCAAGGCTTATACGGTGAATGTAGTACCGTGGTCCAGCCCTTCTCCAAAACAGGAGAGTCCGCTTTGGCAGTTTGAAGTGGTCCGAATCGTTGCACCCTAGGTGATCTATTGGAGATATTACACTTCGCGCGATAGCCGATCTCATTTAAATGCCGAGCAATGGTGCTACGGCCGTATCCAAGTGTATACTTGAGGTATGGAAACATTCTAGAGCATTCATACGGCAGCATTTTGGCATTACCCTCAATTTCGAGTAGAAAAATTGAATGAAACAGTATGTAAAGGTATAAAAGGGACCAACCCAATATTATTCCGCTCATAACCAGAGAAAAATGTTGTCTAAATGCTGGTCATAAACAAACAGCTAGAAAAGCTTACAAGAATGAAAACAGTGAATGGCTTAAGAAGAAAAGCCGAAATTGGTTTCACACCGGTTCCAGTTGAAGCTTGAACTAGAAGTCCGTTCTTCATCAAAAAATGATCCTATCTTTCACTAAAGTTAACTGAATGAAAGGGAGAACGAATCATTTTTAGACTCGCATACTCACCCATTCAAATATTAAATGGTGTAAGTTTGTTCTACAGATCAGCTCTCAAGTAAGGATGTTATTCATGCGCTAGAAATTAGTTAACAAAAAATGATACTATTGTTATTATGGCGGAGCCACTTTAGGCCTTCGGTAAAAAAATGTTTTTGTTTTGTCAAACGTAGTTTATTGATAGCTTAAATAAAGTGAATTCCGAAAGTATATCTTATTTTTCGTATTGCTTGTTTTTAGCGCCTGTAGTAGTCAAAATAAGATTTTGTTTCACATTCAAAGATACTCTTTTGGTACAGTTTATTATGGAGTGGTGCCAAATGAGGCCTACGGTCAAAACGTATTCTCTGCTGTTATCTGACGAATGTATGACAGTCTGATAGCTTAAATAAAGTGAATTTCAAAGGTATATCTTATTTCACTCATACTGCTTGTTTTTAGCGCCGTAACATTCAAAATGAAATTTTATTTCATAGCTGAAGATTTCTCGCCTGATAAATTTTTTTATAAGAGAGTTTTTTGCTATTAATAGAGCAAATCTTTCTGATTAAGAAAATATGCTTGCATCTTCAGAAAGAACTTCTGTACACACGCCCTAGCCGACTAGAAGTGCTCATTGAGTGTGAAACCCAATATTCTTTCGGTCGCTATGAAGCTCGAAGAAGTAATCTCTAAAAGCCAAATATACCATTATAATTGGAAAGAGTTTTTTCAATCTAACGGTTAAAAGTTCTTTACAATAAAGCCCTTATTCAGTGAGAAATCTTCGAATGAGGAATAAATCTTATTTTGACAGGTACCGCGCCAAATATAAGCTATTTTAAATATTAAACATACCATCGAAATTCACTTTATTTGAGCTATCACTCACCTGTATCACCTGTATACACTGCCGTCCCGTTGATCGTCCAGTGACTCGAGAGGTGGAATACCTGCAAGACTTTCATTTTTCCCTATCTCGTGCAAGAGTAGCACAGTGGGTCTCCTCGCTCTAGGGATTCGCTGAGCATCATATCTTTCTTCTATAGCTTTCATGAAGAAATCGGACCAAATGGTCGGTGGACCTTTCTGTAGAGCGCTTGATGTCCCGAGGAATCCAGTCTGGTAACGGCTCTCATACATCGGTTGTCGCTGAAGAGCAAAACACGTGTCCGGCCCTTATTTTCGATATCCTGGTGTGTAGAACGGCGCCTGTAATTTCGATCGTTGACGTAGGTCGGAATTCGGCTCCTTTCTCTCATTTGCGAGATACGGGATACTCCTAGCATCGACCTTTCGACTGCGCGTTCGATAACGCCAAGTGATCATTCACCCTGCTTACGTAGCGACCAGGTTTCTGCTGCATACGTTAGGGCAGAGATAATCGTCGAGTCGAAAATGTGGGCACGGATTCGGATGTACTTAGTCCTCTTCACTATATCTTCGATGCTCTTAAACGTTACCCAAGCCGCTCGCTTCCTTCTGCTCAACTCTGGAGCTAGGTCGTTAATTATGTTGATTTCACGACCTATATAGACGTAACTGGAACATTCGGAGATTGTCTTTCCGCTGAGCGTAAATGGGACATTCAAAACCCATCCGTTGCTCGAGAACATCGTTTTCGTTAGTGAGTCGTCCAAGTGAGAACCGACCATGCAGAGATCACTGGGTGATATCGCACCTTCCACATTTATATAACAGTCTTATGCACTTTGTCATAGTAACTGTGATAACAAGCACTTCTTCCATTTGTTCATGGTTGAAGTGCTAGAGCTCATCCAGAATGCTTTCACAATTTTCTGAGTCGTATATTCAAGCGTTTGCAATCACTCTTTATTGGGTGAAAAATGGCCAGTCTGAACGAAGATGTTTCTACACAGGCTCCACTTCGTTCATAATCACCTATCCTTTTTTCGAGCATATGTAGTTTGAACCTCTGCCAGTCGGATAAAACATTCAGTATCACGTCTAGATCATGATGAACTGATGAGGGCTACGAAAATGCATGACTGAGTTCCATAACAAACTTTATTCCGTAGTAAACCCTCAGTTAGGAAAACCTATTTGGCTATCCTTTCAAACGATAGGAAAAATATTAAAGTTATTACATCTTATTCAAGTTACTCGACAATCAACGCATCGGAAAGGTGATGGAGGTGATGTAATGTACACAAAATCGTCGTAAAAAATTATGCTTCTGTGATATTTGATCAAAACGGTTATAGAAAACAGTTCGAAACGTGCTGACCTGGTGAAGAATCGTATTGAACGTACACGGTCTATACTCGAGCAAAACGTTTCGCTGCTCAACTAATCGAAAGAGAACGATATGAAACTCCCAGAACTCAGAATCACTTGATCGGCGTCATTTAGCGTGAATAAAGGTCTCATAACAGGGCAGATAATCATACAGCGCTGAAGGTGCTTTCAATTTTTCATCAACAAAATTGAATAGAGATGAGTCATTGCGTGTCAAGTCAGAGAACTGTCACTAACATTTTGAAAAGAACTACAATTCGTTACTATAAACACTACGCCACTCACATCCATGAGACTTGTATGGTGAGAGAAAGCTCCCTTCAAGACCGAAATTCGATCCACCGCTTGTCGCACAGCTTCTTCATGAACCTGCGAATAAGTGTTTCTGCGATCCGGTGAAGAAAATGTCCGAATCGCACTTAATGCAGTTCTTATTTATGAAGAGCAGCAATATTTGATCAAACGATTTCGGGTAAAAATTTTCGAACTATCTTGGAAATCTTAGATGTTGAAGGTACCGTGATGGTTAATCATGAAAAAATAACGTCTCGGACTTTTCAGATAACTTTTGAAAGCATTTGCTTGATTGAGAAGCACGAAAGAGTATGTAAGGATTACGCACACAAAGAAGGCCTCAGTTCATGGAATGTAAACAATAAATTTCGCTTTGTTTGCGCAATGCTTAAAAATTGTCAGAAATTGAGAGCGGTTTCATAAGCATCCATCTTAATGAAAAACTTGGAGCGTTCAAGAAAGTGTGCAAGAACGCTTCTGTTCAGCGTCACATCACTTGCGTCCTTTGTAACGTCTGCAGTGCTTTCCTTACCCGCTATATTCAAGATTTCATCAAAATTAACCTTGTTACAGCTGTTTTTCGTACAAAGTATTACAATACATTTCCTTTTTGCTCCCTCATAATGATGAATTCTTGATGACATCTCATTCAGCCAACAAAGGATATTTCATAGGCACAATAAATGAAGGAGCCTGGTTAGAGCATCAAAGCCTGATCTTTGAATTTTCACGTAGAAGTTTGCCACCACGAACGTTGCGCAATGAAAGTTATACTTTGTTTTTGTCAACCGATATCTTCTCCTATAGATTTTCTTAAAGCAGGCACTTACTTTACGATTTCATACCGGAATTTTTGGAATGGATCCAAAACGCCTCAAGGACTTTGCTCACCGAGGTCTTACGTTCTTGCGCAAGGATATTTACTTTTGCATCAAAATCTTCTCCGTTATGCTTTTATTTCGTATGCGTGCTTAATCGAATGTTTTGCTTGTTGTTGAGTTGCCCAACTAAGTGTCTCTTTATGCAGGCGCAAGTGGCCTACCTGTTTCACCACTGAGTTACCCCTACATGTCTTAGAAGAAATCAGGTACATCATACTAGATCTCACGTAGTCGTCATCTCCACCGCCAAGAAAAATAATGCAGTTTTTCGTATCTCAGGAACGGTCACACGGTTGGTTATGGATTATATGACGCCTCAACTGTTTGGGTGTATTTCAGTCACTGCTATCAAGTTTTTCAAGCTTGCCCTTCTCAAGCAACTTCTCATAGATATGGTTATTTCCATGGAAAGGCATGGATGACCGAAATCATATTCTCACTAATCCTGTGTTGAGAGGCATGTTTTTATTTGATACTAAGCCGAAGAGCTCCAACTGCTTCGTAGCCATTAGAAATACTATATTTTGCACCATTGTTAAGAATTCCTCCCTACTGCCCCATTTTCTTGTGAGAGTTGGTGACTGTTCTAAGCACTGAAGATGAGGTAATGTTTATTCTCTTGAAAGAATTTCAATTTTAAGAGAAGACGTAGATGGCAAATATTGCCCGTTCAGTTGTGGCTCAAATGATGATAGCCATGAAGCATCACCATCTTCCTCAATACCATCAGGTCGGAAAACACACTCGTTCAATGAGGTGTAATTGCCGAAGTTTAAGGCATGCAGTTCTAAGCAACTCATCAGATGGTGACTTCTGGCTACGAGAGCTGTTCGATAAAAGAAGCTTCAGGAGGCCCGATTTTCCATTAGACAATGAAGGATCCGATTGACATCACCAGCCAATTCTTCAAGGATTCTTTCCGACTATCTTTAGGGGAAGATGTACGGAATGAGTCGTTTAGTCTTTGTGAAGCGATGAATGTTGCAGAGTTAATGGATGAGAAAAAGATATTGAGACGAAAAAGGGGACACGAAAAACTGAGTTAGAAGCATCAAAATCCATGGGGTTATATTAGTCATCCCTAGCAGAACAACTTACCACGTATGATGCAACTATGTGTGCTTTTGTCACTTGGTTTGAAGGCAGCTGTATAACAAACGTCGCAGACAAATATATTATTAACTGATTCTCAACGTGTTCGCCTCGATAAGCACCCAGTGTTTGCTTGCGTGTCAAATGGATTCTGTTAACTTGTGATATGCCACTGTTTATGAGGAAGAGGGTTTCATTCCACGTCTTCCGTTTCCATTCTCTTCACGTTATCCGATATGTGAAGTTGTGCAGTATCATGAAGAAAATGGAACTAAGTTATATAAAAGTGCCGATGATCCAGAAGGGACTGATGTAAAACCGACATTTTTTACATTGTCTTTTCAAATCGCTTTTTTACGGATCGCTAATCGCTATTATATTTCTGGCACTTCCTAGAAAAGTGTTGGAATCTTCGAATTCATGTCCCACACAAATGCTCGCTCCTGACGCTGTGGGATTCACAGCTGATCTCGATGCTGCCACAAATTCGGCATCTAAACTAACATTACTATCATATAAATTACTAGAAACCTTTATGAACGAGGGTGTTTCGCAATCTAATGGTATTGAACAAGATGGTGATTTCTCATGGTTGTCAGCATTTGAACAGAACTAAACGAGCAATATTTAGCGTAGACGTTTCCTCGTAAAGTTCAAAGTCTTTCCAGGGAAAAGCACTACCTCATCTTCATCGTATATCATGTAAGACTTTTTTCTCAACAATACACATTTTAAAAACTTTTTTCACAGGCGCACGTTATTTGCGTGGTGGGTGAAAGCAATGGTAATAAACTAATGTTCTCTGGCTTTCGTGTTTTGTTGGCGCTTCCGCTAAAAGCCAAGTTGCTTTTGGTTTTTCTTAGTCACGTTATATACTCTAACTGTTAATTCAGCAGTTTAGAAGAGTTGTCTGTCTCCCTGTGTGAGGGATGAACAATAAAGCAATCATCTATATGTCTACGGGAAAATAGTGGTTGCGGATCCACTGCTGGAGCATCCACCTTGGACATGAAGACTTAGCAAGAGCCAGTCCTTGTCCTAATGCTAGCGCTCATTAAAGCGAATTAGTCCTGGTTTATCTGAGGATTAAACAGTCATAGGCACACCTTTAAGAAAATCAGGACCTGCCAAATCAAAAGTCATACATGTTTACTCTTTCTGCTTCGTGGGTAGATCTCTGATCATTTTGTAGGCGGAAGCATTTGAGTTTCTTGTGAGATGAATTGGGATGTATTTTAGCAACTTAGTACTACGTTAAAAATCTACGATGATCTATTCGTGGACCTGTTCAAAAAAAATAGTGTGAAGAAGTGCCGTCGGAATTTGTGTGATTATAGTGTACCGCTTTCAGCACTGATGAACAAAGATGGGATCGCGAAAATTTTTTGCCATGTGTGAATTTGATAACGGAGCAATCCTACACTAATCTTCCCCGTTCAACCATCTTCGCCTTGGATCCTGTAATCCGCGCTGGAGAAAAACTACCTGCTATGCTGCCCTCTAAAGTTCGATTAGCTATAAGAAGCATTGAAAAAGGCACAGATCTAACGCCCATTAATGCCCCTGCAGACTTTCTGCCAGCCGAAGGTCACAATCTACGTGTGCATCTCGCGGCACATATAACATCTTACCTTCGAAGGGAAAAATCCCAAACCAGTGGAAAAACGTTGCGCACATTGATCACCCACGAAGAGGGGTGACCGAATGATTATTTGTAACTATCGCCCAACTTATCTCATAACTATTATTTGAGCCAACATGTCATGTGTCTGTTACAGGACTGACTTATAGAGCAAATTTTGTTTTCACAGTGCGAAAACACTCTGTGTTAGGTAAAGGTTCCACCTGACATAGAGTGTAAAGCGTACGTCGTCGACTACTATATATAAGGACTGTTAGGCTCCCGAGAGAACTGACTATGAAAGATCGAACGACGGGTTCTGTCCGGCTGATGAGTCTGTAAGGACGAAACACGTGTCTCGGGCTGCTACAAGAGCCCTTACCAGACCACATGACATGTTGGCTCAAATAATAATGAAAGGATCTATTCAAATTTGAGCGTGGTCTTAATAAAGCACTCGAAGAAAGGTATAATCTATAGAAAAACTTTTGGTCATCGAGAAATCATTGAATGAGAAGCAAAATAATAGTTTTGCTCTTTCAGCGCAGTAACAAGGTCTTTGTGAAAGCGAAATACACCTTTTAAATTCTTTTGATTTATCGAACAGCTCTCGTAGCCAGAAGTCACCATCTGATGAGTTGCTTAGAACTGCATGCCTTAAACTTCGGCAATTACACCTCATTGAAAGAGTGTGTTTTCCGACCTGATGGTATTGAGGAAGATGGTGATGCTTCATGGCTATCATCATTTGAGCCACAACTGAACGGGCAATATTTGCCATCTACGTCTTCTCTTAAAATTGAAATTCTTTCAAGAGAATAAACATTACCTCATCTTCAGTGCTTAGAACAGTCACCAACTCTCACAAAAAATGGGGCATTAGGGAGGAATTCTTAACAATGGTGCAAAATATAGTATTTCTAATGGCTACGAAGCAGTTGGAGCTCTTCGGCTTAGTATCAAATAAAAACATGCCTCTCAACACAGGATTAGTGAGAATATGATTTCGGTCATCCATGCCTTTCCATGGAAATAACCATATCTATGAGAAGTTGCTTGAGAAGGGCAAGCTTGAAAAACTTGATAGCAGTGACTGAAATACACCCAAACAGTTGAGGCGTCATATAATCCATAACCAACCGTGTGACCGTTCCTGAGATACGAAAAACTGCATTATTTTTCTTGGCGGTGGAGATGACGACTACGTGAGATCTAGTATGATGTACCTGATTTCTTCTAAGACATGTAGGGGTAACTCAGTGGTGAAACAGGTAGGCCACTTGCGCCTGCATAAAGAGACACTTAGTTGGGCAACTCAACAACAAGCAAAACATTCGATTAAGCACGCATACGAAATAAAGCATAACGGAGAAGATTTTGATGCAAAAGTAAATATCCTTGCGCAAGAACGTAAGACCTCGGTGAGCAAAGTCCTTGAGGCGTTTTGGATCCATTCCAAAAATTCCGGTATGAATCGTAAAGATGAGTGCCTGCTTTCAAAAGTTATCTGAAAAGTCCGAGACGTTATTTTTTCATGATTAACCATCACAGGTACCTTCAACATCTAAGGTTTCCAGATAGTTCGAAAATTTTACCCGAAATCGTTTGATCAAATATTGCTGCTCTTCATAAGTAAGAACTGCATCAAGTGCGATTCGGACATTTTCTTCACCGGATCGCAGAAACACTTATTCGCAAGTTCATGAAGAAGCTGTAGCGACAAGCGGTGGATCGAATTTCGGTCTTGAAGGGAGCTTTCTCTCACCATACAAGTCTCACGGATGTGAGTGGCGTAGTGTTTATAGTAACGAATTGTAGTTCTTTTCAAAATGTTAGTGACAGTTCTCTGACTTGATACGCAATGACTCATCTCTATTCAATTTTGTTGATGAAAAATTGAAAGCACCTTCAGCGCTGTATGATCATCTGCCCTGTTATGAGACCTTTATTCACGCTAAATGACGCCGATCAAGTGATTCTGAGTTCTAGGAGTTTCATATCGTTCTCTTCGATTAGTTGAGCAGCGAAACGTTTTGCTAGAGTATAGACCGTGTACGTTCAATACGATTCTTCACCAGGTCAGCACGTTTCGAACTGTTTTCTATAAACCGTTTTGATCAAATATCACAGAAGCATAATTTTTTACGACGATTTTGTGTACATTACATCATCTCCATCACTTTCCATGCGTTGATTGTCGATTAACTTGAATAAGATGTATAACTTTAATATTTTTCCTATCGTTTGAAAGGATAGTCCAAAAGGTTTTTCCTAACTGAGGGTTTACTATCGGAATAAAGTACAAACTACATACGCTCGAAAAAAGGATAGGTGATTTTGAACGAAGTGGAGCCTGTGTAGAAAACATCTTTGTTTAGACTGGCCTTTTTTCACCCAATAAAGAGTGACTGCAAACGCTTGAATATACGACTCAGAAAATTGTGAAAGCATTCTGAATGAGCTTTAGCACTTCAACCATGAACAAATGGAAGAAGTGCTTGTTATCACAGTTACTATGACAAAGTGCATAAGGCTGTTATATAAATGTGGAAGGTGCGATATCACCCAGTGATCTCTGCATGGTCGGTTCTCACTTGGACGACTCACTAACGAAAACGATGTTCTCGAGCAACGGATTGGGTTTTGAATGTCCCATTTACGCTCAGCGGAAAGACAATCTCCGAATGTTCCAGTTACGTCTATATAGGTCGTGAAATCAACATAATTAACGACCTAGCTCCAGAGTTGAGCAGAAGGAAGCGAGCGGCTTGGGTAACGTTTAAGAGCATCGAAGATATAGTGAAGAGGACTAAGTACATCCGAATCCGTGCCCACATTTTCGACTCGACGATTATCTCTCCCCTGACGTATGCAGCAGAAACCTGGTCGCTACGTAAGCAGGGTGAATGATCACTTGGCGTTATCGAACGCGCAGTCGAAAGGTCGATGCTAGGAGTATCCCGTATCTCGCAAATGAGAGAAAGGAGCCGAATTCCGACCTACGTCAACGATCGAAATTACAGCGCCGTTCTACACACCAGGATATCGAAAATAAGGGCCGGACACGTGTTTTGCTCTTCAGCGACAACCGATGTATGAGAGCCGTTACCAGACTGGATTCCTCGGGACATCAAGCGCTCTACAGAAAGGTCCACCGACCATTTGGTCCGATTTCTTCATGAAAGCTATAGAAGAAAGATATGATGCTCAGCGAATCCCTAGAGCGAGGAGACCCACTGTGCTACTCTTGCACGAGATAGGGAAAAATGAAAGTCTTGCAGGTATTCCACCTCTCGAGTCACTGGACGATCAACGGGACGGCAGGTGATACAGGTGATACAGGTGATGATAGCTCAAATAAAGTGAATTTCGATGGTATGTTTAATATTTAAAATAGCTTATATTTGGCGCGGTACCTGTCAAAATAAGATTTATTCCTCATTCGAAGATTTCTCACTGAATAAGGGCTTTATTGTAAAGAACTTTTAACCGTTAGATTGAAAAAACTCTTTCCAATTATAATGGTATATTTGGCTTTTAGAGATTACTTCTTCGAGCTTCATAGCGACCGAAAGAATATTGGGTTTCACACTCAATGAGCACTTCTAGTCGGCTAGGGCGTGTGTACAGAAGTTCTTTCTGAAGATGCAAGCATATTTTCTTAATCAGAAAGATTTGCTCTATTAATAGCAAAAAACTCTCTTATAAAAAAATTTATCAGGCGAGAAATCTTCAGCTATGAAATAAAATTTCATTTTGAATGTTACGGCGCTAAAAACAAGCAGTATGAGTGAAATAAGATATACCTTTGAAATTCACTTTATTTAAGCTATCAGACTGTCATACATTCGTCAGATAACAGCAGAGAATACGTTTTGACCGTAGGCCTCATTTGGCACCACTCCATAATAAACTGTACCAAAAGAGTATCTTTGAATGTGAAACAAAATCTTATTTTGACTACTACAGCGCTAAAAACAAGCAATACGAAAAATAAGATATACTTTCGGAATTCACTTTATTTAAGCTATCAATAAACTACGTTTGACAAAACAAAAACATTTTTTTACCGAAGGCCTAAAGTGGCTCCGCCATAATAACAATAGTATCATTTTTTGTTAACTAATTTCTAGCGCATGAATAACATCCTTACTTGAGAGCTGATCTGTAGAACAAACTTACACCATTTAATATTTGAATGGGTGAGTATGCGAGTCTAAAAATGATTCGTTCTCCCTTTCATTCAGTTAACTTTAGTGAAAGATAGGATCATTTTTTGATGAAGAACGGACTTCTAGTTCAAGCTTCAACTGGAACCGGTGTGAAACCAATTTCGGCTTTTCTTCTTAAGCCATTCACTGTTTTCATTCTTGTAAGCTTTTCTAGCTGTTTGTTTATGACCAGCATTTAGACAACATTTTTCTCTGGTTATGAGCGGAATAATATTGGGTTGGTCCCTTTTATACCTTTACATACTGTTTCATTCAATTTTTCTACTCGAAATTGAGGGTAATGCCAAAATGCTGCCGTATGAATGCTCTAGAATGTTTCCATACCTCAAGTATACACTTGGATACGGCCGTAGCACCATTGCTCGGCATTTAAATGAGATCGGCTATCGCGCGAAGTGTAATATCTCCAATAGATCACCTAGGGTGCAACGATTCGGACCATCTCAAACTGCCAAAGCGGACTCTCCTGTTTTGGAGAAGGGCTGGACCACGGTTACTACATTCACCGTATATGCCTTGGTATTGCTCCATCGGCATATCATCTATTACAATATGCGAAGCTGCATCTGCGGCGAAAATATTCTAAGACCTTAACTACGCTCAAAGCTACCTTCGCCTTCTGTTTTTTCATCGCCAGTCTCACTCCATTCCAAGAGGAAGGCATGTGATATTTGATCGGAAAACGTTTCTTTATCATTGATCGTGTACGCTGCATTGTATTTGTTGACTTACTAAATTTCTTGAGCAAACAATACTTAAGTTCCAGTAGTTGTTCTTGAAGATATTCATTTGTAAATTTCTTAGTTACTTTTTGACGGAATCCACTAAGTCGAAGTTATACACATTGCAAATTTCAAATTTAATTTACTGTAATCGATACTTATGTGGAATGCCAGTTTACTGAGGTCATAATGTTACATCGATATCGCTTAATGAAGGTGTCCTGACTCAAACCACAATTCAGTTTCAATTTCCCGCTGACAATGGCAGATGCCGAGAAGAACTGCGTTCCAAATGGACCTGGTGCCAACGTTCGAACCGCTCTTGTCCACTACACTTTGCCACATCGTTGTCGGCCAATTTGCCATACATGATATTTGTAGTCTACACAGATTTTTTTCTTTACGATACAAATTTGTACAAAAAGGAAGCTGTTCAAACCCTGAGAGTTCCTGTAATTGTCGTGACATTGTCGGGAACACGAGTTATCATTACGTTCCCCTGTGTATCATCGCACTTCTTTTCCCCGTCCTTTACATGAGTGCAAACTCCTGTAACCGTGCTGCCGACGATGATGCAGCGCTGTGAAATTTTATCTTGAGCCATCATGTCGACTGCAAGAAACTGCAATTCTTGGAAAGAATTTTTTTCATGCTAGGGTTGAAAGAAATAGTTGTGAGGCACTTTAACAAGCATGAGATAACTCTTGTGCATATCCTGAGAATATTACAATTTCTTAAGTGGAAATGTCCCACTGAAGTTATCTATTAATGGTCTTTACTTCATTCGTTAGAAGCCTCCCCTCCCACCATGGTCCGACGAAACAATCAAAGTTCGTGTATCACTTGCGTCATTATTGCATAAAGGTCTTCACAAGGAGCTGCGGTCGATGAAATCAACGAAGTTGAGACGGAAGGCACAACAAGGAAATTTAGTGTTGGATGCTGGTTTTAACGGTTTTAGTGCCGGAGATGTTGATTTTGAAGAAAAGTCTCGTTCAGGACATTCAACAAAGTTGAACAACGAAGATTTTTTTTACTGTTTTGGAATATGAAACCGCAGTCAAGTGCTCGCGAATTGGCAACCGAACTTGATGTTTTCTCGTACAACTCTACGTCTGCCTAACTTTGCCAAGATCCGCACGAACTCCCTGAAGCGCAAGTCTCCAAACGAGTCGAAGTATGTAGCCAGCTGCTCGACAAATCCACTGAACCACCGATTTTGGAACGCATTGTGACTTCGAAAGAGAAGTAGGTGACCTGTCCAAAACTGAGACAAGCACTGGATTCAGAAGGATCAAGCTGCGCCGTCAGTCCCTAAACACAACCGATGTGCCAAGAATGTCATGATCTGTGTTTGGCTAAATTTGAAGGTGTCGTACATTCTGAGTCGGTTCCGAATGGCAGTTCCTTCAACGCCGAGATTAATTGCAACAGTCAGGCCGAGTCTACGACAAGCCTAAGGAGGAGTTCGCGGCTTTGGTCAACCGAAAGCGCGTTTTAAATACAGCAAGACAGTGCCAAAACGCACACTGCCAAAAAGACCAAAGACAAATTTGATAAATTCGACGGGGTCGAGGTTCTCCCACATCCCGCCTACAATCCAGATTACGCTCCATCCGACTTTGGCCTTTCCCCGTCAATGCAATATTTTTTGAAAGCAATCTTTTTTGGAAGCAATATTGATTGATGAAGTTATGAAGCATGTCAAGAATTATTTGATTTGATATCGAAGGAATGGTACTTCAACCAAATCCAAAACTTGGCAGACCGATGGCAGAAAGTTGTGGGAAAACGGTGACCTTTACCAGTTAAACATAACAGCCATCATATTTATACAAATCCAGAATTTCTTATATTTTACTTCTTTCTTGCAGTTTTATGATGAGATATTGAGAGAGAGAGAGAGTATTGAAGAATGAATGATGGGTAAGCGGTGGCCTCAATACTGTGGTTGTAGTAGGCGTTCCCGGTATGGGTGACACGCGAGTTTAGCCCCTTCTGAGGTCGAGTTTTTGATCACCACTCAGTTCTTTTAGCTATATCCGGAACATCATGACACTGCCAAAAAGGAGTAAAAGCAAAAGAAATCTTAGAATTTTGGAAAACATTAAACAATGTCCCTCTAAAGTGTCTGTGTTATTTTCTGTGGAATATTCTGAATGGACGTTGACTTATGAAGACCCACCTTTCTCCGTTCGACTAAGGGCAACTGCTTGGCACTCCATTGGTTCGTAAGTGGTGTTAACCGTAAGTTGACTCAAAATGGCCGAGATTACAGCATCAGATAGGAGTGCACTACGTCCTTGGCGTTCGAGAACATCAAAAACCTAATGATCAAACTTTTTCCTATTTTGGCAGGCTTGGTTGCAAGCGCTTCTGGTCAAAATATGTGAAGCTTTACAAATCATTTTGGCGCTGGGATGCTGATGAATTGTTTGAAATTTGGAGCTCATCAGCTACGCCTTTTCGGATTCGTAAAAGAGAAGGAATCACTCAAACTCTAATAGTTGACAACTTACTGTTTGCATCACAAGACGTTCCACAAATGCTTGAGCTCCTGCTTTGTCACTTGCAATACCAGAAACCCGCGAAGATTCGCCCACATTTCGTGTGTAAACCATCGCAACAGGCAAAGAAAACCCTCTGACGGTAAAGGCCCTGGAGCTGGCTGCAACGGTATGTTGTTGTTTTTATCTATTGAATAACATAAATTGATTTATTATGCCACAAAATTATTCGTTCCTATCTTCTCGCAGCTTCATCATGATTTCGAAATATTCTACTAGTAACCTCTGATTACGACAGCTTTAGAGAAGTCATGAAGTGTTTCATTATTTATTCAGATTGGAGTCTGAAAATGACAGGATATAACATGTTTCAAGCCTATAGTGACTTCTGATAAGTGCTAGACAGACGCCTATTTTGTCCTTCAAAAAGGTGATTGGGAGGGGTGTGGTCACCGATTGTTGATAACTGCAATGTCAGGGGATTCTGTCATTTAACTTGCGCTAATTTATTATCTTGCGTCGAGGAATAGGAGTAATAGAGTAATAGCCACAAGGGATCGGCTGAACAGAAAGAGACTGTGTTACTGATGAGTTATGGAGGGCGAAAGAGGCGACTGTCTAGTACATACCAGAACCCACAAATGGCGCAAAGCATGTTATATCATGTCATTATCAGATGCTATTGTTGTAATTGGAGTCTAAAATTACATTTGAACTTGGAAACATTCAATGTAGAATATCAACATTTTGTTCTTTACATTGTTCCGCAGGCATAACTCCACATCCCGAAACTATGGACAATGTAGCTAGCAGCGAAATCATAGCGAGATCAGTCGAAAATCTTGCCACGTTCCATTTTTATTCCTGAAATCCGACCAAACATTGCTGATTTGACTGAGAACAATATTTTCGATCCGTTGCATTAGATTGTCTGCAGGACAAAAAAGGATTTAGTATTCTGCACTCAGATATTTGTGACAAGGGTGTTGACGCAGTTTAATCTCCTGAGAGCATCAGGAGTCGTTAGCTCTTTTGAGCTGAAGAAAAATGTGTCTGTGAAAATCTGAAAAGTGAGGTAGACTTAGGCCTCATTAAGGAGATAATTCAGTGAATGCGCCGATTCTGGACGTATTTGGGTTGAATTATCTCCCTACGTTCTCATTTCTGACTCTGTAACATAAAATTCCTTCTTTGCATAGAATGAAATCGAAAAAGCGCCGACTACAAGTGCATGATTATAAGAAAATCTTCAAGAGAAGGTATCATCTGGACATAAATGAAGCGCAAGTTTTTGATCGTAGTGTCCTCAACAACAAATTCCCAAGAATCAGAAAACGTGACTACTGTGCTTCGACGATTTCGTTATCCTCCATAGAACTATTTTTTGTTAACGTGAAGACCAAACGGTGGCCAAAACCAGAACTTAAGCACAATTTCATTAGAGGATTCAGACAGAGGAGAATGAAGAGGCACTAAGGATCCACTCACATAAAAAAGAAGATTATGAAAAGCGTCTGGATCGGTCGCGCGAAAAAATATTGATTTAGGCATCACGTCTTGTTGTGAGGCACATAAACTACTTTTAATAGAATTGGCAGTCTACCGAAGAGAAGGCAAGTGGACGTTCTTAAAAACGTTGATGAAGGAGACAAATAAGATGTTCTGAATCAGCTTCTTGACATTCATTGTTTCTCATCAAAGTAGATGTTTATGGAGCGCTATTAACTCCTTGTAGTTTTCCCCGCCATGCACAGACAAAAGGAAATTTCTCATCGCTCATTTTGTATGGTGAATTCTCATGCAATTGGTGTGATAGTTGAAATATTTATCAAGGTTTATCTAATTTATTCAAATGTTTCAAAGCTAATAATACTTTTTTATATTAAATGATTAGTCTAAAACACTTTGTAAAAATACATTTTCAATAAATTGAAAAGTGTACTGAGTGGCATGCATTCATCGATTTCCGAAACCTAAAGTAATAAATATCTCTTTGATTACGAAGGCGAGCCTTTGTGGTGATACGAATCAGTTGATTTAACAAGTGCAAGAAAACCACTTCGTTTGAGACTCTTAGCCCCAAACCTGGGTCTCAATGTATTTCTAGGTTTTTTGAATAGCGGCGCTTTGAAACAAATACCGCTGCTTGGCACATAAAGACAGCACAGAACATCGGCTAGCCCACTTTGTTGATTCAACAAACTCAACGACCAAGGTAGCGCACATTAATATCAACGACGGTTGAACTCCAAGAGTCGGACAATTGGATAGTGAAAGGACTCATCTGTCAGTTCTCAGAATTACTATTCAGAGTAGGATGGTTTTGGCTTGTTCTTTCGGAATCCACTCAGGCTCTGCAGGTAAGGAGTTCTAATGGAAATTTTTTTTGCACATATGAGTGGCATAACACTTGTAGTTGAAAAAAAGAAGTGCATCTCAGTTCCCACTATGTCAGCAATGACTGATCAATTGAAAGAGTCATTCTGTTTTGCCTGCTTCGCGACTGAAAAATCGAAAGCACCCTCAGCGTTGAAAAGTCATCCGCATCGTCATGAATTTATATGGGCGTCGAATGGAGCTGAATGTGCACTTCCTTGTTGTACCAGTTCCGCATTTTCTAATTTCATTGCTGAAAGATTAATAGTTTTGCTATGACATTTTTCCTGCCCTCTGGAACAGTGTTGCACTGAGTCAAAAAAGTTTTCCAATGTTCTTCTCAAGCGACACATAAGGTTCTACCATAAAATTTTTTTCAAACACCTGACGTTTCGTCAGCTTTCCCTTCTTCAGAACCTGGAAAGATCAGGCGGTTCATGATCCAGTCAAGCAAACACCTCCATTACTCTCTGAAAAATCACCAGATCTGCATTACATTACCATAAAGAACAAAATCAATTTGACCATGCCCACTGCTTTTTATAAATACTGAATTATGCAACTGGACACCCCCGAGCAGAGATTACATGAACTCGCAATGTACCTCATTCATCATAATAACAGATTCATATACTGACTCATAAAACGAGTTATTATAAGATATCTTCCTACGGTTTGCAGTTGGATTAGTGGTATATTCAGAACGCTTTTGAAATCTTTCGCGCTAATATTTTATAATCCACACAAGGATGGCGGCTTCTATTTCGAAATTCAATACTCTTTGAGTCAGTCTCCTATGCGTGCCTAACAAGATGTTTGCTTCAGAGTTCCGTTTGAGCTAAGTGTCTTCTGTGCGGACATAGAGTGTCCTATACTTTTGGTCAAAGTGTTTTTCGCAGCCTACTTTGCAAGAGATTGAGTAAAATGTGCCCGTGCTAGTGCTATCACTGTCTCTGTCGATAGGGCATATTTGATATTGTTTATTTGTACAGAAACGGTCATCTAAGCGATTGCGAACAGGTTGGCTCCTCAGAGTATTCAGTGGTGTTCAATAATCGTTACCGATTTATCTTAACCTGCTCTTTTCAAACAACGTTTCTTATCTACACTTCTCCCATTTCAAAATTGAAAAAGGATAAACGGGGCTGTGCTTCATTTCGAATTTTTGGTTGGAGACTTTGTTTCTTCTAGACTTCAATCGAGTAGTTAAAATTCGTAGCCATTAGAAATGGTTATTTCCTGAGGCAATTTCACTGAGTCTACTCTCTGCTGTTTTCGGAAACCACACCTGCAGTTGTATGGGACATGTTACTCACGAACTCCTTTTTCTATGTGAGGAAGGAGAACAGAGGTTGTCAACTGAGATTTTCTCAATACTTGGTCTTTGGTATCACTTCATATTGGGGCTATCATCGGATTCGGATAGATTCATTTCCACGTTCAGGAAAAATAGTCGATTATCTTGAGGTGTCTCGCGGGTGGATTTCATATGTTCTGACTGCTCTGTTGGCAATCAAAAGCATGCGTCCGATTCCTCCTGAATGGAACAGATAAACAAGCAATCATCTATATACTTACAGTAGAGTAATGGCAGGAGATCAGTTTTCAGGAGATTCCACTTTCGACGTAAAGGCAATAGCCGCTGGGCGCCATTCGCTACCCCAATGCCAATCCTCTCATTTGCGCGAAATGCTTCCCGGACCATCTGCAATGAGCAGTTTGAACATTCTTCCAAGAGAACCATGAAATGCTGAATCGACAAGCCATACGTGTTCATCGCCTGCTGTTGTTGTATTAAGACCTCGTGGCTAGCTTGCATCGCTATTCGACACGGTGTTATAGAGGGCGGTCACGCTGGGTAATTCCATCACGTACGCGCTGTTAGGATGAGCGTAACGTAGAGGTTCAAAAGCGTTTGAGTGTTTGTTAGATAGACTTGAATGTGTTTAAGCAAGGCATGTTATTGAAGTCAAAAAATCATGCCATGCTCTCCGTCGGCCCGCCTACACAGCTGATGTTAGGTCTGATTTTGAATATTGATGAACTGTTGGACGTTAGCCAATCAATGCATACTGACATAGTGTTTATATAAGTGCAAGACGAATAATGTTGTTGACTGAATTTTCAGTTGAGAAATGGTAGCTAGTTTCAAATTTGCAGCTTTTTCTGTATGAACCCAGTCGGTGATTTAATTGCAGTACTGCCATTTAAATTTCTTTTCAGAAGATGATCGGTAAAACGAAGCATCTTCAAGATACTAATTTCTTATTTTGATATCTAACAGTTGAGAAATAACTTCAGAATTTACGCCCTTATCACTAAGGCATAGTCCCATGTTTTCTTGTCTTATTAGCTATCGAACCTCTTTTATTCCACACTTTTGTAAATCGGTGAGGTTTGAGTGAAATCTTCTCACGTGATAAAGAATAAGAGTTTCAAAAGTTTTCTGATGAAAAATATATTCATACATGTAAAGGATGCCGGAAAAGTTCTGATAACTTTTCCAGATTTTCGAACACCAAAGAAATACTGCATAAACAAACGTATTTTTTCAATTTCCAAATGAATTCTTCTCAAATGAGATTAGTAGAGCTATGAAACGTTGTTAGAAAGAGCAGGTTTAGAGCATTCGATAGCTACCATTGAAACACCATCCAATACTTTAAGGCGCCAATTAGTTCGCATCCGCTCATGTAACCGTCTCTGTATGATGAAATTGCAAAATATGTCCTAACGGCAGAGACTGTGATTGCATGAGCGTAGGTACAGTCTACCTAATCTCTTGCAAAGCGTGTAGCGATAAATATATTGGCGAAACGGCTAGGCCGCTCTATGTCCGCATAGAACACATAGCTGACAAGCATGTTAATACACGGAACACCCCGTAAGGGACGCATAGAGAACAGAAACACGACGGAGTTAATTTTGAAATTGAAGTTACCATCCTTGCGCAGGAGCAAAAAACATTAGAGCGAAAAACCTGGAAGCACTTTGGATTAACACGATCAATTCAACTATAAACCGCAGGGAGGAATGCCTTGATATCACTCGTGATTTGAGTCAGTATATAAGACTTTTGTTTTGATGTGTAGGGTGCATTACGAGTCCGTGTGATCTCCCCTCGATGATCTCCGCTTGAATCATTCAGTAAAACACATATAAAAAGATTTTTTCTGATGGAGTAATTGAGGTGTTTGACTGATTGGATTACAGACAATTTGACCTTTCCAAACTCTGGAGAAGGCGAACTACCGAAACGTTACCTGTTGAATGACTAAGGAGATCATGAAACACCTCGTGGTTTGGCCCAAAGAAGAAAAATAGGGTGTATTGAAACATGCCGAGGTTAATAGACAGTCAGCCTTGGAAATTGCAAATGAATTCTCTCAACTGAAGGAACATTTACGCTAGAAAATCGGCAATTATAACGATAAATAAAAAAGCTTATAACAAATTCTTAAAATTGCCTGCTTCGACCTCTATACATTCACGAGGTCGCGAGAATTTTCAACGATGCAATCAACGCTAGAGCGTAAATCAGCCGGGTTCAAGGTGCTGAGTAGTCTGAAGCTGCAATACGTCTGGGCAGCATTGGTTTTGACGTTTCTGCTTATGAAGACCAACGGTGCTTTCCGGTGGAGCAAATGCCGACCCAGACCCTACAGAGGCTGGAAAATGAAAGTTTTTTTTTGCTATTGCGGACATCTGCTCACTCTCTTTGAAAAGTTTACGCCAAATCTGGCGAATCTGGAGTGCTTGAGCCGTGAAATTCCTCTCACCTGTGAAAAGCAGCATCGACAAATGAGCACCACCAATCAAGCAAAGGATTCGACAATCTTTTGAAAAGCGTGTTCCTTTTGCCCAGAAAATGAACATGACCGATCTTTTAATTGTGCAGATTCAACTTGTTTTTGATATGTTTCCGACGCTCCTTGCGCATCGAATGCTCCAGATTTCACTGAAGTTGGTAGTCGATCTTTTCAAGAACGGTCCTCAATCCCTTCAGTCTTTCTCAAACGTTTAATACGTTGACGAAGACTTTGAAATCTTGCCCAGCACGCGACACCATCGCACGGCGAATGCGGCGGTGGCACTGACGTAGTGTTAGTTTTCTAATGAAATGTGGATTCTTATCGTCACCAAATGAATTTTAGCGTAAATGGTAAAATTAATGGAAGAGACATCGATAAAGCTTGTTGTGGTGGAAGCAATGACGATGTTTCTTCTTAGAACACCGGATTTCAAGGAAAAGCCACATAGATGCACATTCATTCATATTTCAATAATATTTATCATTTGTTTTCCGTCCTTGCAGCTTCTTGTTTTTATCCATTGTCGCGAATGAATAACAATCAAATCATCAGTCACTTTATCTATTTGTTAGTCTGAAATCAAAGCTTACGATGAAAATTATCCAGTTCTGAGCCTAATTCTTTTATAAATTACCCCAAAGTGATGATGGTGACTGAAAATGAAAAATCAATCAATTCTTTGTCAAAAATGATGCTGCAGACTGCATACTATGCCATTTCATCAATAACTCTCAATAATGCTCTGTTATCAGTAAGCCCTTGGAGAGGAGCCTATTTGAATTACGAAAAGACTTTCGTTTTAGCGTTTTATGGACATTATCATTATATTATTCGAGTTTATTCTGTACTGCCACCACATTTCATTGTGGTGATTTTGACACTGGACATTCGCACCGTTTGAGCCCATTACGTATTCCTTTTAGTTGATTGTCCTCAAAACGACTTCATGCTCCCGATCAGATTTCCAAATCCTCTCACAACTCCAGTGCGACCACATCCAGGTGATTGTAGACGTCCAACAGCAAAAGAAGGACCTTCTTGCTGTCGAACTGCTTCCAATGGGTATCGCTTCACCTATGGGAGTAGTCCCTCCATCGATATTTCAAATTGGGCTTCCTCTTAACACGTTCGAACAATAGTCTGAATTTCCTACTCTTTGTTAGATATTGATGAAAATAATCTTTTCTCACAAATAAGCCTTAGTAATTTCTACTAAATATCCATAGTTCACGAATGCTAGGGTGAGTCGGATACTTTTGCATTTTGGAACATCTTTGAGCAAAAAGAGGATTGCATTCAATTGACTTTTCCAACAGAAGAATCTCAACTATCAGAAGAATGCAGGGTGGATTGTACACTGTCTTCGAAGGCGTGTTTCACACTGCACACTATTCGATCACTCGTTGTTCTCTCTTTTCGGAGGTTCGCCTTTGGAAGTAGTCGAGTGGGCAGATTGAAAGGCATTTTGATCTATCCACTCTCCAAGTAATTAAAAGCCTCCAAAACTACAGCCAATAATGGCCAGTCACCCATCTATAAACTTCGAAGAAGAGCTGATGAAGAGGTAATCGATAAGTGATCAAAGAAGGTGTCGTTATCCAAGACCTTTCTTACTCTTTGATGAGGACAGGAGGTGTTCAGAGCGATGCAATGCTCAGCTGCAGGAAAGCAATCAACTTTCACGAACTTCACATACTCAATGTTTTGGATTTGCTGTTGAACAGACAAATATATGTGGCGATGAGAGGGACGATGAGTGGGGAAAGACGGTCTCCCTCTTGCTAGATGTACGCCAGGAGTGAGTACTAAGAGTTGGAAGTAAATTCATTTTGTATCTCTAGTAGAAGAAGTGACCAAATGGGATGAGGGGCATTGAAGATAAAGCTTTCCTTGGCAAAAAGACTCTCGTGACCATGAAGTGTTCTCACCAATTTCGCAATATAGCTGCCAACAGAACCTGCGATGAATTCCAAACAATAAGCTGATTAACCCAAAGCGAATCGCTTTTCTTCTCGTCGTTGATATGACACACTGAAAAAGCTTCTTCATAAATCGAGCTCACTATTAGTTTCTCTATTTTTTAGCTATCGAATAACTACTAATAGTCTACTGAAAAGCAAGAGGTAAAGTGTAAATATACTTTTACAGAAATTGCTCCCAAATTCTGCCGCTGCTTACTCCAGCTGTATACTAAAATCACCTCCATATACCTTCCTTTTTGTGTTCACATTATCTAATGACTTTCTGATCGATTTCACATAAATAGGTGATTGGAAGGCACAACAAAGGCTAGAAATATGATTTTTTCCGAGAATGTACCTATCGAATAGAAAGGCAGGAGATTTCTAAACACGTGAGATTCTCCATGCTTTGAATACGCTTCTCTAATATATGATCTATCCTTTCACAATAAGGTTCAGATACATAATTCAATTGTATTAGAACCAGAAACGCCAGTGTAAAGTTCAAACAACGAGCCATCTGGTCGAAAAGCACAACGTAGTCCTCTTTTCGCTTATTACAGTGCAGTAAGGATGTTTTGTATAAACCAATCTCAGTGAAAAAAGATCTTCTTTTTCAAGCTATTGAATGATTACCAATGGTCTGGTGAGGTTACTCTTCTGGTTGAAAAACTTGCAGAATTTCAGTGCACCTCGCACAAATTTTAATGAAAAGTGGGAAGGGAATATTTCAGACAACCAGGCGTTCTTTCTACTAAAAATAAGTTTACAGAAATCTCTTCAGTGACGTTTAATGCTTTATAGCGACAAAGTTTCCTCAAAATCCAGAATTCTACTATGCCAAAAAAATCTTTTGTTAAAGTTAGAAAATGAGCTCTGCTTACAAACGCTATCTTTAACCGTTAGTAGAACGTACCAAAAAGATCATTTCACAAAGCAAACTATGTGGAAGAATAGGCATTTCTCAAGCTATCGAATGACTACAAAAATATCGATGAGAAAGAAGGAAACGAAATTACATTACAGCTGGACATATGTTCTTCTCACAGTAATGTGCTTTCTCGTTAAAATGTAGATAATTTTTAGATACATATGCGCCCTTTCAACTATAAAGCTTTTCATAGACGGCTCTTCTGCTAAATTTCATCATTTCGTCGCAATAATATCCCCTCTTTACCCCAGTATACCAAACCCCAAATTTTCTTTGTAGCGCATGATAATAAAGACTTCTCGCCGCGCAAACGCGTCGTGCGCTATGAGCTAATGACAGCTCAGATCGCTGTCAACGTGTTGAAGGACTTCTAATCGGTGCGTTTCACTTTTCTTTCATATTTACCATCTTTATGGCAGTTCCTTGCTCTAGACAATAGACATTTAGGGGCCTATTCACCATTCCATGGCAATAAGGTTCGTTATCCTATCCGATTTAGTGCAAACGGTGTTGTACGCTCACAGGCACTGATAATAAATAGTATGCAAGCAATATTTTGATTCGCCCGCTTTTATCTTTTCTCTGATTACTTCTCTTTCTCAGCTGTCTTCTGCAAAGCATTCTCTTATCAACTTCTGATCCGATTTTGTCGAGAGAAGATTCGTTTTCGCTTGGATCCTAGATGAACAATTAAACTCGCACCAAGCACTACTAACGTATTCATCGGAGCACTGCCACAAATTTTCAGACGATTTACTTGCCTCTTTTTTTTCTTATCCTGTTTTTTCTACTTAGTTGGCGAAGCATATCTTGGGTCATCACAGATTTTGACAGTGTTGTTAATTTGATCAGTTAACAGATTGACAGTATGTTAGCGCCGTTATGATTTTCACTATAATTTTTGCCATAAATTTGCACTTCGCATCTTCTTGCGAACATTTCAATGTACAATTTGCCTGAACTTCATAACTTTATAAACCAAACTTTGCCTAAACTTCTTTTTTATAATGCTGCTGTCTTGGTAACAAATTCGCTCACTACCCGCGCACGAAAGGCGCATAGGGAAAAATGCTGGAAACCTGTGCGCAGGTTTAATGGAGCTTGAAGCGATGATACGGTTGCAAAAAGGACGGCTAGGAAGTGGTTTTGCGGAGTTCAAAGCTGGAGAAAACAGTTTGGAAGACTGATCGAGCTCGAATCGTCTGCGCAAAGTTGATCGTCGGGCTGTTCTTGGAATGGTCGAAGAGAAGCCCTCAATGACATGCCGAATGCTAGCTGAAAAGTTCGACTGTTGTTTCAAGACTTTCGCCAACATTCTGCATGAACACGCAAAAGATGAGGTATGCTGAAGCTGCTCCTCGTCATCTCGATCTATACGATCACGATTCTGATCTTCCGAACTACCTTACTCCTTATGACGGAGAGTGGGTGCCTTCAACAACCCTCACAAGCGCAACAAGTGACCCTCGCTTGGTCAGAAGACTTCGTCGACTTCGATAGAGGGTTTCCGCAAGGAGAAACACATGTTAGTCGCTTTCTGAGAAACCACGAAAACATCACCCACTACGAAGCTTGTTCAAAGGACCACATCATCACATCATGAATAACGTGCGCTACTGGTCCATTCTCCACCACGTTCACCTCCGTCTGAGCTACCGCGAACGAGTAATCCTTCCCCACGATAATGCACTGCTGACACATTGCCTAAGCTGACAAAGAAGTCACCAGGAAGGAGTTCGGTTGGAAGACTGTGGAGCATCCACCATATATACCCGATTTGGCGCCCAGCAACTATCACATTTCTCATTCGATGGAGCACACTTAAGCAGCAAGAAGTTGAGGTGCGCAATCGGATCGGAAAATGACATCATCAACTTCTTCTAACTAAACCGGTCAAATTCTATAGTCAAAGCACCGATGTCTTTTCCGAAAAATGATAAGAAGTTATTGAGGCCGATGGAGAATACTTCGAATATTGGGTTTGCTTTCTTCTCGGAACAAAGTTCCATCCTCAAAAAATGAAAACGGTACTAACTTTTTGCATAACTTTCTTACTATTGTCGTGAATCTTCCAAGTGCATTACATCAACTCTTCAATAATCTTATACGCATTTTTCACATCTTGAATTCCCTTGATTTTATCTTTATTCTCATTAGTGTTCATGAGCTCCAAGGTGAAAGTGGAAATATCTTAAATATTATGTCTTCTCAGAATATGGCGTTGGAACAATAAACACCAAATTTGTTAATTAGAAATAGTGAAAAATGCCTAAATTTGCAATTCAAAATATGCGCCATCAGCCTGAACACATGCTAGGTGAAGAAAACGATCAACGCTCAACGCTACTGTGAGTACCTAGAGCGTTGCAATCGGGCCTTCTCTCCTCGTCCGACATCGCTGCAATCACATCCTGCTTCAGAATAACGCAAGGCTGCATGTCGCAAATTGACAAAGAGTAAGTTGACCAAACAGGATCTGGATTTACTGGATCATCCACCGTGCAGTTCTGACCTGTCGCCGTTTGACTATCATCTACGGTAGGTGCCTCCGAGCAGAGATTCTGAGTACCATCATTGTGTCGAGGATTGATGACATTCTTTGAATCCAAGGATGCGAGTTTTGAGCGGTATTGATATGTTGCTTGAGATATGGCAGAAATGTGTTCAGGCTGATGACGCTTACTTTGAATAATGTTGTTTGGCAATTTTGATTGGCTCTGGTTAAAAATTGATGTTTATTGCTCCTAGTGTCAAAACTTTTGAAAAGACATAAATGCCATAACAATGTTCTGTTCATTGCTCGGCCATCGCACCACTTAAGACAGTGCGGCTAGCAGAGAAATCATAGTAGGATCGGTAGGAAAACTCGCCATGTTTTTGCAAATGTTTTTTTCATGTGTATGGAAAATCTGCGCAGATATCATAAGGTAAGTAAATGACGCTCTCCACTTTTTGCATTCGATATTTTACAACGCAAGAACGGATGTGAAGACCCGTTGCTTATCCCTGCATAACGTAAACGTGACAGCACTTTGAGTTTCTTTAAGATGAGGGCAACCAAGCGTTCCATTTCTGAGACGAATGCTTCGAGGCAGATCTTGTGATGTTTCTGCTATTTCAAAGTTTCTTGAATCGGTAATACTTGAATACACATAAACCTTTTGATGGAACAGAGAAATAGGAGAGTAATCACTTGGAAAAGAAATACAGTGAACGCGCCAGTTCCGTTAGTGGTTCGACTCAAAATTGAAACCCGCCTTCTCGATGACGTAAAATAAAATCCTAACATTCCCAGAAACCAGATATTTTTAGTGCAGAAAACGCCAGCTTCAAAAGCGCACCTGCA
>JAHQIW010005632.1:0-10378 GCA_019055375.1 Parelaphostrongylus tenuis
GATATGAAGACTCCCAAATATGCGCACTGTTGCTCCAGTAATCGCAGAGTCTTGGCAATCGTATGATGGTCATTTCAGGCACAAGCCCAAAATATTTTTCATTTCTTCAATCGTTGTGTCTTTCCATCGAAAGCAAGGTGCGGCCCATGTTCTCATGTGTTGATGGACTTCGTAAACTAACTGCATGATCTTGTTGAGGTGAATCGCTGGAATGGGGGCTGGAGGAGGCACAAAAAATTGTCTTGAGAGAAACCAACTTAAATAAATGACGTAGCGCACAGGAATAAGTGTTCTTAGGATCTCGAGTCGCAACTTGTTCTCAGGCGCATAAGAAGTTTTTATATTCATTCATTCATTTTACTTCTCATTCATTTGACATTTATTTGTGGTTTTGTATGAAGATGAGCTGATGTTGATGTAGTTTAATAAAAATAAATAAGACCAAAATACCAAATGAAGTATTGGATAATATAAAGATGTTCAGTAACAGTTCGAAAGATCATCTTAAACTACATATCTGCCTTATTTCCTCAAGATTCGAAGCTTCAGGAGGAAATATTGCCATTGTTCCCACCATAAGAAATTTCATGGATATCTCTTCTTTCAAATTTAATCATTCTCTGCAGACGTAATTTGCTCTATAACGATAAATATCCATATCTCATTAGAAAACTACCACAACGTCTTTGCTGCTGCCGCGTGTGTGACGGCGCGGTGCCGCAGCGCGGCGAGCAGGATTTCAACGTCGTTGCCAACGCGTTAAAAAATCGACGAAGTGGGGCGGTAGCCTGATGTCTCAGCTTTCTAATAGTTTACCAGCACTAATGTGAGAAGTTCCTATCCAGCGAATGAGATCGGCTTCCATTTGTTCCCTCAAAATCTCAAAGAACCAAAAAATTAATGGTCGGAATATTTCATTGTCACGAAAAATAAGGTACAGTTCAGTCAGACGGAGACAAATTCTTAAGGCGATCTTATTCACTGAGCAAGAAATTTTTACAAAGGTGTCAGTAATCATTCGAAAGCTTGAATCTCTAGCTCCACTCGTAGTCGGTTTTTTAAAACACTTCTTGATAACGCTGCAGCACCCAGAATGAAATTTTGTTTCACACTTGCCTTTCGCCTACATTTTGACGACGTGTTATAAGTCTCTGGAAGTTGGAAAGTATATCAATGTGTAGAGGAACTTTCGTAGCATCTTGATTATTTGTTTTACCAGGAGTTTCTTTCAAAGCGGAATAAAAATTTCCAATTGACCAACTTGCCAAAAATGGAAAACTCGATCTTAATTTTGCTGCTAAACCATATTCTCTGAAAATAAGCACGTAGGTAGAATCAGGAAACACACTATTGGATGATTACTGATATTCTAGAACAGAGCTCTGTCCGTCGAGATTTAAAGCACAGATCAAAGATCAAAGGAGATCAAAGATTAAAAGAGCCTTTTCGAACAGCAAACACATTGCTGAGTTCTTCCCGCTTGCGCTATAAAATGAGTACTAGCATTCTAAGGAGGGAGTTTTGTCCAGCGAAATATAAGCGAGATAAGTAAAAACACGTGGTCGTGTGAGGCATGATTTTATTTTAGATTACACAGCGCTATGAAAAGGTTTTCTGAAAGATCGATTATGTAGTCCTCTAGTCAGAGATTAAAGCTGAATGACTGCTAGCACTCCAACGAAAAATTCCTGTCCAGCGAACGAGATCGGCTTGCCAAAATACCTATTAAAAAAGTAAAAACATTTAAAAAAAATAAAAAAAATTTTAAAAATTATTATAAAATATTATTATAAAATATTACCGTGGAGATTTTTATAGATATTTCTAGTAAAAAATGCTCAAGCGTCCCATTAATACATATTTTTTATATCGACATTCTTTGTAAATTAACTTATTTTTAGTTCCTGTTAAACATTTCGCCACTTGTCATGTGATAATGGGATCGTCTTTCTCTCAGCATTCTCTTCTGATGAGCATAGATATGTCAGTTCTACGCTCAGTTTTCAAATATCGGCCATGTACAAATCGTAAGAGTTGGTTGGTGTCTTGCATCTAAGTTTTACATTCCCTGAACACCTCCCATCAACATTAAAGATTAGAGTGGGATTCTGAGTGGCGACACCTGTTATCACTTAACGATTATCTCTTCATTGGTGTCTTCTTGGTGAGATTAGGTCCTAAATAGTACAATATTGGCCAAAATTTCAAAGGTTTATCCTTCTTTGGAGCATGGGAAGGTCAAGCTGACTCACGGATTCCTCAGTTAACTGCTTTCGAAGTCGCACCACTGAATTCCGAGTGGCAACAACGAACAAGCGCGAATTATGCGGTACTTACCGATTTTCCCGAAAGCACCTGTGGCTTTTCACTTGGAACTCTTCCATTACGCAAAAGCATTCTCCTTCTTTTCGTATATATGAGCTATGAAAATTCGTTGCCAACAAAGTATGCTTTTCCAAGAGGTAAAAGTGGAGGAGAAGACCCATGAAAAGCAGTTGAGCAAGCCACCTCCGTGGTTTATTGGTGAACGGCAGGCCACAACCTTCTACGTCTGGTTACACTGAAGTTATTTTGAGAGATTAGAACACGACGGTGGAACTAGAGTAAAACTTGAGAGCGTCGAAAAAATGCGATGAGCACATAATTCAATGAGAATGCTCAGTGGCAAAGGTTGCATTGCCAGATAATGTTCATAGTAAGGTATGAGCAGATGCACCCAAAGATGTCGAGTGATGTGTGAAACTTTGACGTCAGTTGGAACTTGAACCCGCATTTTATTTCCTCCGAGGAAGAGCGCGGGCATAAGTGGATACATAAAACGAATACCTGTAGAACGGTCAAATAATGTTTGTTCTGCAATTTATCAATATCGATTACTAAAGTGCACTAATAATCCAGATTTTTGGGAGTTATCGACCCAACTGATATCACAAACAACAAGAACCTCTGAGGTGATTTATGCAAATGTGGCCTTCACAATGACTCGCGGTGGCCTCCCGCTGTACCAAGTCAGGGCTGCTTATCCTCCCACGGACTTCTGAGACCAGTCTAGCACCAATTTACCACCCCTGGGGATAGATGGCTTAGTGTGCCATGAGCGCGAGATCAAACCACCGACCATGTGTGCGACGCAGAGCATTTCTAACCACTGCGCCCATGCGCTGAATACAAATATTACTCTCACATGCAAATGCATCATTTTTTTCAAGTCAAATTTCATTTGCTGTGATGATTTTTCTTTCGGAGTGCTTTTTAGAATCAAATGGATGCCAAAAACAGTATGTTCGATTGATAAATTGACGTTTTTCTTATAAAGAACTTTATGCTCCAAAAGCATATGAGCGTGTAGAGTAAATCTTAGTATCTTGGAGTGAAGTAAAATGCCCAAAAAAATTTTTTAAAGCGAAAAAAGGATGTTTGAACAAGAAAAGTCACGTGCAGCTTGCCGATGTGTGCTGCGCAGCGAATTCTGTTGCCGTCTAAAACGGGATAACGTTAATTGCAAGGAAATGAAACAACTTGAGAAAGTATTTACAATCACTGAATATGCGCCATTCAACTCATGTCACAGATTCGGCTAATATCTGATAATATCGATGAAATTTCAGTCCGTACCTTCAACGCTCTTCCTTTTTGTGTAATTTAGACTCCTTAGATATTCAATTATATTCATATTTTTCTTATCACAGATGTTTTCTCATACGATACTTATATTCCCCTTTTACCAGATGTTTGAAGATCTTTCCCCCATTTCTTCCTTCTCGAAGCAATGTCATACAATCATGCCAACCTTTACAGAAAGCGGTGATCGACCCCTTTTCCATCGTTAATGATTGTTGTTGGCTCTTTTTTTATTTCATCGTCGGGAGTAAAAATTCCTTATCCGGTATTTTGATATGGAGGATAACAGTTATTCCAGCAAGAGACGCGTGCATGTGATTAAAAAACGCTGTCGTTGGTTAGGAAATCAGGTTTGGATTGCAGAAAGTCAGATACTTGTAGAACGCCGCTGACAGCACTTCTATTGAGTTTATGCTTATAACGACATAATTAAGGTCTAATCACAAAAGAATCAAATACTCGTAAGTAGCAGAGTATTTTGTGCGGCTAAACTACCATGAACATCAATAAGTCTTGGATTATTATCAACGCTTTTTTAAATTTTTGACACTTCATTCATTCGTTTTCATAATGTTTTCTTTCCCACGCTACGAATCCCAGTGCTTCTAGCTTTTAATTTGTTTTTCGTCTTCTTCTTCAACATCGTAGAATACTGGAGCGAGTCTCCTTGCAACGTGCCGTTATCACTGATTGTTAGAGAGAGTTGAAGGAGGAGCTGGGCCCCTCACTCACCGCAACGAGCATCACAACCACTTGTCCACGGCGCGCCTTTTTAAAATTAGTCGGTAGTTTATTCTAAGCAGGCACGGAGTTATCAATAGTTAGATTATTCCGGCTAGCTGATCTTCTGACGGTTTCCTTCTAATTATTCGAATGAATCGATGAACTCTCTTAGCAAAAGCTCCAACAACGCTGACTCCTCGGGTGTTGCATGTCTTGAGAAATGGTTCTCTCCGGTGTTGTAAGCAATGTAAAACAAGTGATGTCCTTGCAGCTTACCAAAAAGCAAAACGGTAACTAGTGGGAGTGATCGCGAACACACAACCGTCCCGTACAACCTGATCACGCACAAATAATAAGTTTCAGTGATAAGGAGATATGGCTAATGGCAAAACATCTTGGTATCATCTTAGTATGTTTATTTTTCAACACAATTGATTGTAAGATGGTTGCGAATATTAATGATGATGACCACTCCGAACAGGAAACTATTCACGGGAATGCGGCAACGTTGAGGTAAAATGATTAAGTTCAAAGTATAAGCCAGCAAATTAAAAAGATTAGCCTCACACTTTTTATATTTGCACCAAGTTTTTATTACACATTTATCGAAAACTATAAAGGTCTCAAAACACGCTAAGAAACCGAGACCAAATGTAAAGAATCACAAGCGATCGTCTATAATGGAGTCAAGCGATTGGCGAGGTTCAGGACAGGATCGTGGGGCGAGTGAGGACAGACATGGCTAATTCTTAAAAATTACACATCAAATTCGTTTAGTGATTTAAGGAAACTTAATGTGTGAACATTCCTCTCCAGATTAAAGCAAAAGCACTACCTTTGATTCCAACTCTCTCCACTAGATCATTTACGAATACTAGTGCCATGTGAACGACCGCACCGGACGCAAACATGTCTATATAAAGCAGTGGGTGTTTTATGTTCACCTCTATATCGGCCGTGTAAATTCATAACTTTTCATTAGGTCCGTTCCTCCCATCTGTTATCCATAAAAGCCTTCAAACTTTTTCTGTGTGTACTATTAATTTTATTATTACTATTCAATTTACGGTTACTATTCAAAGAATTTTTAGATATCAATTATGAGACATGTTGAAATTTGTGCGTGATCTTAGAAAAACACTCGTATGAAAATGCTTTTCCAGTGATTTCCAGTCAACAGCAGTGTAGTGTAGACATTCTTCATCGCCTACTCTTAGTGTGGGGACTGGAGCACCCACAGAGGATTGCCTAGAAGACGAAGGGGTTTGTTCGACTGGCGAGGCTGTTAAGAAACATGTGTATCGAGCTGTACAAGAACCCATTTAACGGACCACATGATAAGTTGGCTCAGATAGCAATTAAGAGATACAAAGAATTTTTGTTCTCGCCACAAATGATACTGGATGCTGGTGTAGTCGAATTGGTCTTCTTGGAGGCCAGAGAAAACCGACCGTACTACTGCCCTATCACACACATTTGAAGAAGTGAGTTGACCTAAAGATGTGTCGTACCAGCTTCCCAACTCCGAAGGGAGAAAAGCTTTGTGGCCAAGTCAATGCTGGAGTCCACCAGGCCGTGATGAGCAACGTCACTGCAAGTGCGCTACGCATAGGGCTGAAAAATTCCTATTTGTAAATCAGAGCTCAAAAGCATCATTGTCATTTATAGGTGAATAAGTTCTATAGCAACGCATTAGAAATTTGTAATGACATAGATCGTGCACAAACTTCCTTTATTGGTTCTATATCTTCCACTGGCACAAATGTTCAAGTTCATTCTTAGGTTTATATGTGGCTCAATTACCGCGATTTCCTTTCTACTGATTAAAAAATGCCGGTAGAGCACGGTTTCATGGAATTAAGATCTTTGCGCCACATATTGATGAATCTTTGCCACAGACGCTCTCATAAATCAAGGGAAGCGAGCTGTTCCGCTACCAGGTCTTTTTTTGTGGGGTAATATTCCTGTGATGATAGTACTGTCCTATGCTAACACTGACCTATCGATTGTGAACGATGTAAAGATCCAAACATATTATTATGCAGCCGAAAGTCTAGAAGAGTAAATTCGGCATATCAGTACTATTGGGTGGATAAAACTGTATCGCAAATGACAATTCAAAGGTGATTCTAGTTGCTGCGTCTTCCACGGCAGCTCAGATATGTCCAAGTGGGAGGTATACTAAAGTGCAGTTTCAAAAAGAAAATGAATCAAATTGATTTGTTCGTATTGAGGAACGAAGCTCAATCTATACCAAATATAGAGATAGATGAAATGATGGAGAATCGAAACTATAATGATTAGAAATTCTCCGCGCAGAGATCAAATCTAACAAGACGATACGTTTGAGATACGTCATGCAGCATTGAAATGAACTATCTGGCGTCTTCTCATCAACGAAGTGGTTGAGTACAGCTCTAGCGCTGCTGCAAGCGATAACGATGAAGGGCGGCCTTTGCGTTCTGCTTTTGTTCAAAGCTTGTACGAAGTTGTCACCGTGAACAACGATTTACGATATTCTTCAACCTTTCATAATATGTGTCATGTTCAGCTGTAGCACTAGTAGAGCGAAATCTTCTGTTAAGAATAGGACTTTTGATTTCTAATTAAGTTCTTAGCAGTTTAAATCTATCAAATTCTGAAAACTTTCGTGGTGGAGACATTAAGCCTTTTCATAAGTTTTAGCACTGGAGAAGTAAGCAACAAACTTACTAACCAGAAATAATTAGAACTGCTCAATAACACTATTCAAAGTAGAAGTCATCAGCCAAAACACGTTTCTGCCACCTCTCAAATAACAAATCCACACCGTGCTCGAGAACTCGGCATGCTTGGATTCAAAGAAAGTCGTCAATCTTCATGGTTCGTGTCGTCGCGCACCAGAGTTTTCTACGGCACAAGCATAAAAAGGGAAATAGTTAGGATATCATTTGGTAAATTGAGTTTCCAAGAGATCGCTCTCACTATTCAATGATGAAATATCACTACAGGGAATTCTATGGAGGTTTTATTTGTTTTCTATTGAAGGGACGCCATTTGTTGGGAAATAAACTATTTTTTAACAAGAGAAGCCACACCTTTCCAGAAACGAACACATTTCTAACAGTTATTCAAAATTTGCTTCCTTTTTCGTTCATGTTTTCATAGTCATTCGATAGCTTGGAAAATGTCGATTATTTAAGGTATGTTTGGTTTGCATTCAACTTTCATACCACGTCTTCCTAACCAATAAAAGGGAAGGTTTTGCAATCGTAGTCCATTTTTGGACTTCACAGCAGTTTTTGTTGTTATATAGTGATATTATGATTAGATATAATAATACTGAAGAGACACATGAAAACGTAGTTATAGTAAAAAGACCGTTCAGGTTTTTTGAAAAGGTCTATTGATCTTTACAAACTGAATGAAATGCACTCACATCGTGTGAATTTGATAATACTTTCTCTCCTTTTTCACTCAGCAAAACTTTTTCTTTAGACTTTTATTGATCATTCAACAGCTCAAGAACTGAAAAATTTAGTATTGAGCCATGTAATACTTCGAAATTATAGTATTTTTACTGCTTACTTCGCAGAGTTATGATGGCACTTATATAACTTAGAGAACTGAGTGGTGAGCAAAAGCACGACCTGAGGCGGGAATCGAATTCGCGTTTCATCGTATGCGGGACGCGTGCTCTAACCACTACACCACCGAGGCACATTTGCCCGACACTCATTCTTCAACCTTATGTTAGCTATCAGCCACCAATCTTTAACAGGTTTGGTCAGATATGCACAAACATCTCTTAACATAAGAGATGTTGAAGAATGAGTGGCCGGGGAAATGTGGCTCGGTGGTGTAGTGGTTAGAGCACGCATCCCCGGATAGGATGAAATGCGGGTTCGATTCCCAGCTGAGGCCGTGTTTATGCTCACCACTCAATTCTCTAAGTTATATTAGTATTGAGCCTTATTTATCAGAAGAGTTTTATATTAAGCTCTACTAGCAAAAAAAAAAAGATGACTTTGTGCTCAAGAGCGCATGTGGCGCAGTGGTTGGAGGTGTTTTGCATCGTGCACGAAGTCATTGGTTCGATGTCTCACTCATGGCTCACCAAGATTTTCATCGCCTCGGATCGGTAAATTTGTGCCAGACTTGTCCAGGAACATAAGCAGCACTGGCTCAATATCTCTGTAGGCCACAGCGAGTCATTGTAAAGGTCAGATTTGCACATAATCACCTCAAACCGATATGTAATTTGAAGACAAGTGCATGTCGCGCCCTCAAGGATTCTTCGAAGCCAGCTATATACTTCTGATTTTTTGCTCTAGGAGTGCGTTGTTTCGCCTACACCACAAACGTTGCCCAGTCTTATGAAATGTATTATGAATTTCAGTAGGTTGGAGAAAAAAGTCCTGAGAAAACGCTTGTGACTTTTTTTGTCTGTCGGCCATTTTTTTGTGTTTTTTGGCTCATTTGAAAGCCCGTCTTCTTCCGCATTGATTGGTATATAATTTATCTACTCATTTTGAGATAGAGTTAACCACCTGGCGACCAAGTGGAAATCTGGGTGCGGCACGCGACGTGCTCTCGCGGTGAGCGCGGCCAGCTACAATCACAATGCGGCAGGTACATATAATTTGAATTCTTACAGATTGAATTCTTGATAAACATTCTTACAGACTATATTAATTGTTTATAGCAAGTTTCAAAAACAGTCGATGAGGTGGATTGATTTATATCTATCAGCCGCAATCGCGATCGAATGAAAAAAGTGGCGATGACGCGATGTCACTGCACGTCGCGCTTTCACCACATATATCTTGCCTTCTTGGTCAATGTAGGCTCAGTGTGGGGCGTGAGCCATTGATGAAGAGGGTAGTATCTCCGAAAACGTGTATGCTCTGACGTAACAACTTCGGTAAGGCTCTAAACATTCATACAGACTACATGCATTTCGAGATCTACTAGCAGTCGCAACGTCTAGCCACAATCTGTAACCCAAATAATCGAAGCACTTCCTATCTCAGAAGTCCGGAATAATTTATCGATAGTGATACGCTAGTTGGCCAATAATACAGTGAAAACAGCCAGATGACACCCTTGTAGTGCCCTACGTGAGTTTCGGCCGTTCAGCCTCATCAGTTGCGATGCCTTTCGTTTCAGCCAATCCCATAAGAAGATATACTCTCTACATATAAAGAATTAGACAAAAGAAATGTCACACTACATACGACTGAAAAAATCAATTCGTATTGTAGAGATGACGAACCATTACATGTCAACACTCCACGACACTGCCGTTTTGGTTCTTTTATCACTTAAACCCTGCCTGCCTGGACAATATTCTTACTGAACGGGTCGAGTTAAAACGTTCGGGGTTGGCTCCTATAAACAGGAATACTGAACCGAAAGCCACTGTGCAACTAACGAGCCTGCAAAGATGAAAAACGTGTATTGCACTGCATAAGTGCCCAATACAAACCACATGCATGGCTCAAAATTAATTATTAAGTTTAAAAAGATGTGATCTTTCTCTAGTGTTATCTTATCACCTTTATGAGCAGAAATAATCATTTTCTCGATGAGAGAGAGCTAGCTTTCGAGTTGACGTTTTGAAGAATTCGATATGGCTATGAGCATCATTTTTCATTTACGAAAACTCCCAGCCGCTTAGCACATTCATTTCATCACACTATAAGCTTGCTTTTTGATCCTTCACATAAATTCCAAGATATCAATATAATATTTCGAAGCATTTGTACAGTTGAATCAGGACAGAATCACACATAATGAACGGTTTAATTTAAAATTTCACAGCACAGTTCGCGTTTTAGTTGACAGTTGCAGATGCTGAGATAAGGTGCGATCCAAGCGGACCTGATGCCAACAATAGAAGCGCTCTGTTCACAATATTTTGCCACATCTCTTTCGACCAACTCGCCATGATGATGTTCGTGGTCTGCATTGTACTTCTTACAAAATAAACTTGTGCAGTAAAGGAAGCGTTTCAAACCGTGAGAGTTCCGGAGTATTTTTGTGTGACTGGAAA